>LZPO01075954.1:214291-227139 GCA_001675575.1 Neotoma lepida
ACACACACACACACACACACGCGTGCACACCCTCCCGCACATACGCAAACACACAAATCGTTGAGAATCGAGTGACACTCCCTTCAGGGGGTTTACAGGGTACAATTTTTTACAAAGCAGCTTTAGAGAAAATCGATTATTTCAGGATAAATCACAAGCATTCCAGGATTGCCAAACGCTAAAGCAATTTTAAAATGTTTCCACAGTTAAACTTCACCAGGGCCGTGGACAATCTCCTGCAGACTGGTTGCATTTTGGTAAAGGTTTGCCTTTGGTGTGTAACATCGGCTCCACACAGAGCCCTGAGGGCCTGGCCCGAACTGCCTTGCTGAGCACCTCACATTGGTCTGCTTGGTCTCAAATTAGTTTTACTGAAACTCTATCTTTATGTGGGTCAGGACTTCCTTTTCCTTTCAAAACTTTTTTTTTTCCATTAAAAAAAACCCAACAAACAAAAAAAAACCACTCTCTTGTTTCCAGAAATTCCTGTGCTTCTTGCTTCCTGCTGGCTTATTCAGGAACTTTTTTTTTCTTTTTTTCCTAATGAAGCTGCAAGATGGTTTCTTGAAACCGTGGAAAGATTGTGACTTTGCTGATTTAGAGTAACCTTGGTTAAATCCTTAGCTGTTGAGTGTCTCGATCCTTGCAGGACAAAGGCTCCTTCCTAGCTGCTGACATGGTCCTGATGGTGAACCTGAGTGAATTTTATATCATACTGACACAGTGTACTGTTTCCTCTTTTAACCCCAGACTCAACCCTCGGCTCTAAGCAGTAGTTACCTAACCCACTTACACTCCAAGGCACGGAGCCAGGAGCTTGTTTCTAGACCCCTAGCTCATACAAGAAAACAACTTGGAGTCAGTAGCAGAACTCTGAGTTGAAAGTCCTGACTGAGCCTGGGTTTCTCCATCTGGAGGACAAGGATGATTTGTTATACCTAAACAGACATTGGCTATTCTGTTTCTCAGAACTGAGAGAAGATTCCAGACTTTATACTCTTTCTTTAATTTTCCTGTTTAGTAACTCTAAACCTCTTCCGCTTCCCTCACTTGTTCTCTCCTGTCCCCTCAAGGCCATATACTTGAGGTGGGAGCATGCGCCGCTTCTGCAGCCCTCTAGACGCTGCCATTTGCACCCCCATCTTTGTAAGCAGCTTGATTCTCTTTCATAAAATTTGGCTGCCATATTATTATTATAATTTTCTCAGAAGAAAGATTGTCAGGANGATGGCTTGCTGGGCTTGGGCCTAGGCAGCTGGCCCCTGATTTCCGGGTGATCTTGGCTCTGAGTTTCTTTACCCCATCTGTAGGACAGGNACCCTACAATTGGCTGCAGGGCTGCATAGAAATCCCCAAGGAGGGTGGCTGTCCTTATGATGGCCTGCCACCCATTAGACAGTGGCCTTAGTGACTATAGAATTCTTGAGTGGATGCAATAGGCTAAAAATAATGAATAAAGCAAAAGTTGAGACTTCTGGAGAATTTTGCTTCTTGCTGGGGCAAGAGGGGCTGCCTTCCTTCTTCCCCCAAGTTAATAAAGAGGAAAGGAAAGCAGAAAAGAAAGGAAAGAAAAGGAAAAGAGAAGAGAAAAGAAAGGAGTGAAACTTTCCCGAACTTTCCCATTCCTCCCTGGCCTGCTGCAAAGCCTGAAATTCCATCCTGTGTTTGTTGTCATCCTTAGCCCGTTTCCATAGTTACCCAGATTCCAGGAACTGGCTCTGGGCCCACCACAACCCATCCCTCAAAGTCTCCCTGGCAGACATAAAGCATTCCTTCTCCCTGCAGCAACGTCAGAGCCGTCAGAGCCCGAGAGGACACTGCTGTTCCCCTCCCAAAGCCCCCACCCCGGCCCCACTCCAGGGTGACTTGCCCGGTTTAAGCAGTTCTGTTTGGCAGCATTTTGAGGGTAAACACAATATAACCCTCTCCCCCATTTCTCTTCTCTTCATTTGAGCTGAGGAATTACTTTCTCGTTCCAAACATCGCGCTCTTGGAAAACACTCCAGATGGTTCTCATTAAAATTCCAGCTCCCCCCCAACCCCCACTTTTGCAATTCCTTTTTTCCCCCATTCTTCTCAAACTGCTATCTCAAAAATAAACACCAGGTTAAGGAGCNAAGTCCAATGAAGAGGGTCTTTTCGGAGCCCTCTGGTTGGCCATGAAGTGCCCTCCATGTCATCTTCCTGACAGTGCCACCTGGCTCTCCCTGAGGCTGCTAGGAGGTATCATGCTTTCTTTGGGGCATGCATTCTGTACACTGTCACCAGCTAGAATCCAGATACACCTGGGGGACATGTGTTGAATTAAAGGGTCAGGAAGAGGGAGTAGAAGCCCAGCTTGGTGTCTGCTCTCCAGCAGGGCCTAGCCCTCAGAGGGACTGTCCACCAGTCATTGTCTACTGTGGCCTCTACAAGACACTGGCCACAGGGGTGAGGACATGCTTACTCTAAGCAGCTGGGGTAGGGGAGAAGGAGGAATACCAATAGCTTTTGGCCTTAATTGCAGCTGAGCAAGCCACAGGCTTTGCTTCCACATCTGGAAAAATCTGCTTATGCAGGAAAACGGTGTGTGTCCAAGGACTTTTATTTAATGTGCTCTTATTGTACGTTATGAAAAGAATTCAAGTTGTAAGACTAGCTCAGTGAACATTCATGTCCTTCTGCCTAGATTCAGGAAGTGCTACCTTCTGTCCTGCCTCCTCTTTCTCCCAGCTTCCTTTAGGAAATATCCACACATATCTTTTCTTAGACATTGAAAAATTTGAATCTTGCTCCCTAGAGAGTTTAGTTGTGTACTAATGTGATGTGTGAGCATACTGCCATAAGACAGTCAAACAGGAGAGTTTAGACTAGAGAGAACAGAAGTGAATGCCATGCGAAGGCTCCCCTTCTGCCACCCTCCCGTCTCCCAGGCAGCTTCGCTTGTGTCCTTTCTCTTCTTCCTCTGTGTTTATGCAGCCACATGTGTGTTGAGGGGAAAAAAAAATGCATGTTTTCAGTCGCGAATGAGGTCGCACTCCACCTGCTGATAAGTGGTTTACTTCTCACTNGCAGCTAGCGACGTTCTTCTCACGCATGTAGGTTCCTCTGCCTTGTTCTTTTACTGCTGCAAAGAATTCCTAGGAATGATTGTAGAGTGATTCTTTAGGCTGTCCCCTCTTGATGGGGGGTCCAGTTCTTCCTTTATTATCCCTTCTCCATTGCTCATAGTGATGCAGTTGTCAACACTGGGAAGTGTTTCCTTAAGGACACGTGTCCTGTTTCTCTTTGACAGCATCCTCCAGGTACAATCCCCGATGAGATGAACTTGTTACTTCCAAGTGTACACTACCAAACTGTGCTAGACAATGGTTTCTCCAAGACACAGCCTCCAGTATAGACAACCTCACCAGTGTGGGGTCCTCTGCTAGTCTTTGAGAAAGTGTGGACACTCTGATGAACGAGATATAACAGCATTGTTGATAATCTGCATTTCTTTAATTATTAGTAATTGTCTTAGCTCAGCTGCAGATGACAGAAATCACCATGGGGAAAAAGATTTACTATGGAAAAATCAGTTGATTAAAATTATGTCAAATGAGATGGAATGGAAGGTTCCAGGTTGAGATTCCATGACTGAATCTCAGTTATAGACTGACCCATGTATGCAACNTCCCCATCTGCCATGGTCTGGCAGCTGGGGACTTGAGAACCTGGGACCTAATCACAGATGGGGCAGTCAGGAAGCCAGGAAGCCTCAGCCATACCTTGTCTCCAGGACCGTGCTATCTGACCTAAACATGGATGCCTGCATTCTATCAAGTACACCCATGGATCTGGAGATCCATAGATGCAGAGAAACACACACACACACACACACACACACACACACACACACACACACATACACACACTCTAGACCAGTGCTTCTCAACTTTCCTAGTGTTGCGACTCTTTAATACAGTTCCTCATGTTGTGGTGACCCAACCTTAAAATTATTTTTGTTGCTACTTCATAACCGTAATTTTGCTACTGTTGTGAGTCATAATGTAAATATCATTGTTTTCTGATGGTCTTAGGAGACCCCTATGAAAGGATTGTTTGACACTCCCCAAGGGGTCTAGACCCACAGGTTGAGAAATGCTGTTCTAGACCCTGTTTGATGGTGGAGTTGGTAGCTCTTGAGGGACACCACTTAGAAAATATCAAGCCAGATGCAAAAGCTCAGCATTAAGGAAGTTGGAATGGAAAGCTTTGCTCTCCACATTTCAGCNGCAGGAAGGTAAGCTGCAAGATGGAGGGCGTGGCCTGAGCCAGTNTGAAATCTGTGATGTAATCATACTCTTGTGTTCTGTATCTTTTTCAAATGGATTGCTCAATTACTTTTCTACTGGGGTTACGTTTTTCTACTTGATTTATTGATGTTTTTATGTGTTACCTGGAAAATAATTTTAGCTATCACATTCGCAATAATCATCTATTTCTTTAATCTTATATTTCCTGTCATGTAGACATATTACATTTATTTTTCTAGTTTCTAGTTGCTAGGTTTTGTAGCGTGAGAAGGCATCTCCACCTCAGTGTTTCTACTGGATACGAATATATTTTATCATAACTTTTTTTACTTTAAAAATGATGATGATGATGATGTGTGTAGGTACACATGCCCTTGAGTGTTAAGGTCAGAGGACAACTTTCAGGAGTTGATTTTTCCCTTCTGGGTTCTGGGAATTGAATCCACATCATCAGGCTTAGCGGCAAGCTCCCGTACCTACTGAACCATCTCACCAGCCCTCATAATGCCTTATGGACATTTTATGTTTAATTCTTAAAACTTTCTNTATNGTGTAGTGCAATCACATCTCAGCCTTTCACCTAAGATCAAGTGTAATGTGTGGTAAACCCAGGGATCTAGATTNACATTGCTCCTCCCCAACCCGACTCCTAGTGGAAAATAAATTGTCCCAGCTAGCTTAATTTGAATAATTTGTTTGTCCCCCAAAAAACATAGTTTAAACCTGGAGAATGTTTTAAAAAATAGGACAATTTCTCTCTCTTTTCTCAAGCCTTTTTTTCCCTTGATAAAGCCTAACAATAATTAATTTTGATAACCACACTTTTTGGTTATCCAAAAGCCTTAAAAAGATGGGTTTGGCACCCCTGAAGTATAGATGTGATAGGTAATTTTCCTACTCAGAAGGCCTAATTGGGCCCCTCTTCTTCATCATTAATGGCTTAATCTGTTGGCCAGTCCTGTGTTTACCCANGTGACCCCCATCCCCTACCAGTGGCCATCTTACTTCCCTGCTCATGTGTGCAGGAGAGAACACACGTCACAGGAATTGGATAGCAGAAGCCCAAAACTGGTGCACATACCCACACCAGCAACTTCTTTACCCCATTGGATTTCCTTTAGGATGCTCCCCTCACCTATTGGTATTTCTCTGTGTAATCTCCACTAGAAGTTGGCTAGTGGGATGGAGAGATGGCTCAATGGGTAAGAGCACTGGCAGCTCTTCCAGNGGTCTAGAATTCTATTCCCAGCATCCACATGGTGGCTCACAACCATCTATAACTGTAGTCCCACGGGATCNAATGTCCTCTTTTAGTGTGCAGATATACACGCACACAAAATACCCATATACATAAAATACATAAAGAGACAAATCTTAAAAATAAAAGAAAAAAGGAGTCAAAGCTTGAAATCTGCTTGATGGACATGGTGAGTTCCAGGCCAGCCAGGGCTACATAGTTAAACCCTATTAAAAAAGAAAAAAAAAAGTTGGCTAGAACAAGTCTTTGTTGCAATGTATTTAATGGTCTTGGCCAACACCCCACTAAATGCATTAGTACTCCCTGACACTTACCTACCTTCTATGCCAGTCAGGATAACCAAAAAAATGTTCTCACATGCTTACATACCATTCTTGTCCCTTAGTTGAAGAGGGAGGGAGGGAGAGAGAGAGGAGTAAACAGACTGAATCAGAAACAAACAGAATGCCATTACTATAAGGCATCTTCTCAACTCCCCTTCCAAAGTCCAAGTGTCCATAGCCAGGCTCTCAAAGGCTACCTTTTCTACCAAGCTTTTCTAAGTTCNTTCAACCGCCAGAGGCCTTTTGTCTTTCCGAATCTCCTCTTGCATGATCTCCATGTCCAAACCAGTCCACCTGTATATCCATGCATCTGATGTGTCCACACATGGATCCATCCAGCAGCCATCTATCCAGTAAGTATTGAGCATTAATTGAGCACTGAGCACTTTTTATATTGTACTAGTTACATGACTGTCTTATCTGGCCTCACACACAGTACTATCGGGCAGAGCCCCAACTTCAGATCTATTCTATACTTGCATTTCCCAGAGTGCTTTGTGTATCTGCTGCTTGCAGCTAAATATTAGCAGGATGGAAATTAAGATAAGAATTTTGACCTATGTCCCAGATCCTCATTCAAAAGCAGTGAGAAGAGGGTTTTTTAAAAAATAATAATACTTTTCAAAGTTTTGCAGTATTCATATGATTATCTAAAAAAATTACCCAAAGAGCTACTACTTTTTCAGAAAGCTAACTGTAGAATTTCCTTCCTTGGCCTGTCAAATCTTGTCCCTAGATATGACCCTTGCCAGTAGTCTCCTTCCAAGAGTGTATAAAACAGGTTTATGTAGATTCATAGACAGCTATGCCCACACAGATATATATCAAATTAGTACACACACACTTAGAGCTGTTAAAGCNTGAATTTGAGAAAACCCTATGAATTCATGCAGGAAATGAAATCTGGATGAGTAACTTAAAGTGTTTATCATTCTTTAAGCTACAAAGGAGTTTTGAATGCACTTTTACTCTTTGATCCTGGAAGGCTCAGAGAAGTTGGCAGACAGACTCCTGGTCCTGGAGTCAGCGAGGGGACAATTAGAACTTAAACTGAAGTCAGGCTGGGGATGTAGTTCAGTGGGATAGTGCTTGTTGAGTATAGTGGAAGGTCCTGGGTTCAACCCCCAGCACAATTTCCCTTAAAAGAGAGCTCAAATCCAGGCCTTCTGCCTTCTGATTCATTGTTGTTTTAACCTTGCCATCTCTGAAGGTCATGACATTATTTTTTGACTNCAAAGCTTAATGTAGGATGCCTTTGAAATGCTTATTGTGGGGCTGGAGAGATAGCTTAGTGNTTAAGAGCTTTGGCTGCTCTTCCAGAGGTCCTGGGTTCAATTCCCAACATCCACATTGTGGCTCACAACCGTCTCTAGTGCATATATAATATTAGATAAACAACTATTGTGTGAAACAAATGAGCTGTGAATTTGATATGAAGTCTATTTTAGAGATTTCACAAAATGAAAGCAGAGAGGGGGAGAAGTATAAATGCTTCTAGATACGAAGATAAATGCTTAAGTAAGAGTAAAGCAATATAAGANGCACGTGACAGAGAAAACAAGGGAACATGGAATGATGGGCTGGTTGACTGAGAGAAAGCTACAGGGGGTAAAAACTCCATAGGAAAAGAGGGACCAGCCTTCTCCACTTCGGCCATGAGTCCTCTGAACCCAGCCCAGGGCTCTGATGCCTTGGTGCCTGTAGTCCCTTCCCTCCCCAGCAGCCTGGGGAAGAGCAGGATGAGTGGAAAGGCAGGTGCATCTCCTAGCATCACCACAGCTGTGAGAAAAGGGACTGGGAGGAGCGAGGCTGGGAATGAAGAGCCATGAAGATGAGCCTTGAAAGAAGATAGGTCAGACGGTGAGGGGTCTCAGTCAAGGGCACATGTTAGGGCAAACTCACTGGCAAAGAGGCAGGGACACAGCTGCCTCTCTCTTCGGCAGGAAGTCCTCCAGTNCCAGCGTGGATGCCAGTTAGAGTGAGTGAGTAGCATCCTGTAAGAAGGCCTATGTAGGAAGGACACTGCTGAGAAGGCAGGCGGGGTGGGAGCTGGGGACAGAACTGCCAAAAGAGTGAAGACAAGACCAGAGACAGGGTGGAGGGAAATCTTTTTTGCCCTTGGGTGGTGGCATATCCATAAAGGAGGTCTGAGTCACCAGGGAAGACATGGATAACAGGGATGGGCTTTTACCTCACCTCCCTTACTTCCTCTCCAGTCATTTGGTATTTTTTGAATTCTCCACCCATAGTCCCCCCTTTTGCCCCCAGCAAATTTGGCTCGTGTGTGTGTGTGTGTGTGTGTGTGTGTGTGTGTGTGTGTGTGTTTCTCTCTATATATATACAATCAAGTCTCAGAACAATATTAGCTGAAAACAAAGGAAACTGCGATGCTTTGGCCAATTTTGAACTACAAAAATANGAAAGCCAGAGGACACCTAGGAACTTAGGTATAATTTGTAATATTCTCTTCTGACGCTGTTAACATTGTGTGTGTGTGTGTGTGTGTGTACGTATTTTTCTCTCTATATATATACAATCAAGTCTCAGAACAATATTAGCTGAAAACAAAGGAAACTGCGATGCTTTGGCCAATTTTGAACTACAAAAATAGCTTTTGTATATGGTCAATGAACTGGATAACCAACCCAAATAAAAGCACAGGTTAACAAGTCTTTATACTATTGAGTAATGGACTGAGAAGTTGAACACTGTCCCCAGCTTTCATCATGCNTTTCATACCTTGTTTGGGTCAAAGGGTCTTTTGTGAGACAGGCCTAGGGAAGGTTACATGTCACTGGCTATGAGCCAGGGCAAACTGCAGTGAGGACATGCCCTGGAGTGGGGTGATAGATAACCTGGGCTCAGGTGCTCCCAGCTGTCCACACACCTGTCTTGTTGGGCTTACAGAATCTCTGTACCTGCCTGTCCCCCATGGTCACTTAGGCAAGGCTTCAGAGGCACTGCCNGAGAGAATTCAATTGGCAAACATCTTGGGAGATCTTGAGAGAGGCCAGAAGCCCCACAGGGCTGCAAGGATGCTCGTCCCAACTCTCTGCTCTGCTTCTCTGGGTCCTGCCTGGTTTTCCAGCACTTTAAAGTTTGCTGATACAGGACCTTTAAATGCTCANTCTTTCAATGTGGTGCCATTTGACAGGTGGCTGCCATGGATTAACTATATAATGTTCAGAATTCATTGCAAGATGAAAACATAGGCCCTTAGTTAAAGGCTATAGAGATTCAAGATAAGAAGGGTCAAGGATTAACCCAAATGCATGCTTCTGGGGGTGCACATTCGTGGAGCCTGTCCTGGTTCTGTCTCTTATACACATCTAGATGTGTAAGAGATTCAAGATAAGAAGGGTCAAGGATTAACCCAAATGCATGCTTCTGGGGGTGCACATTCGTGGAGCCTGTCCTGGTTGGCTCAGAGGCAGAGACTAGATGTGTCCATCATCTGGGTCCCAGCTGCCCTTCTGGGCCCAGCCCCTCAGGCCTTGCTGCTTTCCACTGGGTTTACTGATGGTCTTTGGTACAGGAAGGAACTAGGAACTGAACACCAACTTTTTAAAAGGAGTTGAGCGGCCCCTGCTGGGTACAAAAGGGCACTGACACCAAACTCGGAAAACATGTTCTCACTAGAGAACATGATTTTTGTGTGTGTGTGTGGTAATTATATTATTTTGGTAATTAAACATGAATATCTTATGTTTCATGTATCTAAGGTCCCTAATAAGAAATCTCTCAATTCTGCCTCCATTCTAGAAATAAGATAAATGAGAAAATTCTAAGAATTCTGATGGGATTTTCTAGGGCACTAATGTAGCTTTTGGAAGGACATAGGTTTAGATGTGACAGTCTGGGTTGGAAGGCACTTATTATTNGGATGACTTGTCTTTTAACCTGCAACAAGATAATTTTAACTNAGAATGATATTAAATTTTAAGTTGCTGTCTCCTGTTCAAAGGAGGACAGTGACATCCAGCTAAAAAGAGAAGGCAAGGCTGGAGATCTTGAGCCATGGAAGTGTTCCATCTATCCCAGCTGCCATTGTTACTATACCATGAAGGGGCGGGTCTAAGCCAGGCTTCGGATGATGGGCAGCTCCTGGACTCTGGTTGTTTTCTTGGGGACAGAGGTTGTATTTGCAGGCCTATGTCTGGCTCCAAGAATTCAGCCCCGAATTCTAAGACAGGGCTCACACTACATGTGAGTCTCTTTAGAACCATACAGTCACAATCCAGGGTTCTCACTGCAGGAAATACTGTGCAGTGGGCAAGCCTGGGCAAGCCTGCCAGGAAGAGCTGTCCCAAGTTCCTCTACTTCCACCTTCCCCTTGCTAGTCCAAGCCACCAGAATCTCTTTCAATGTAAAGCTCTTTGGTTTTTGCATTTCCTGTATTTATGAAATCCATACATCAGGGTAACTTACATAAAAAAAAACAACAACAAACAACAACAAAAACCAAAGCTGGGTGGTGATGTCCCACCCCTTTAATCTTAGCACTTGGTGAGTTCGAGGTCAGCCTGGTCTGAGCTCGTTCCAGGACAAGGGTTATACAGAGAAACCCTGTCTCGAGAAAACAATACAAAAACAAAAAGACCAAGCAGTCTCCTAGCTCTGATTAAACCTTTCAGTGACTCAGGAAAATGTTGAGACACCTCTTGCCCACCCAGGTCCCTTGCTTGTAACACCAGTTCCACTTTGGGGCTTTGTACAGTTTCACTCTGTGGTCAATACTCACCTCTCATCATATCCCCTGTCCACTTGGCTCATACGTCAGGTGTAGGTGCACAAACTCAAGGCGGGCATAAGAAATGTCACATTTTCTTTAAAGCAAATGAAATCTATTTGAGTCTACTTTGCTGTACCTCAACAATACCCCTTTCTCTATTTTTTTCACCCATTCTCTAGCCACTGTGTGTGCCTCTGTGTGTTGACTGTCGAAGGTACCCAGGTCATGTCCCCTGGAGTGCTGTGTTTATACTGTCTCCAAGGGATGGCTGGAAGCCAATAACTAACAAGTCATAGCAGTACATCTGTCCCCAAAGTAAGAACTGGATGCCATATGGTCCAGGGTCCTTGTGGGATCAGGCTGAGGCTCTGCACTGAAAGCATTTCNTGCTCAGCTCTCCCTGGTCTGCCCCATTTTTCAAGGCTTCTGGAAGCTTCTTGACTCATCATACTTGCTCAGGAAACCTCACTATAGGCTCTGCTTCTAGACACCCAAACTCAGTCCCATCCTTTATCCTTTCTAGATACATCTGATTTGAATCTATAGTCTGTACAGTTATTAGTTTAATATTTATCCCTAAGTATCCCTAAGTAAACAAAGATCCCACAGAACCAGGGACCTTTTCCCATTCCTCACTATGTAGCCCTTGGTGGCCTGGAACTTGCTATATAGACCAGATTAGCCTCAAACTCACACAGATCCACTGGCTTCTGCCTCCTGAGTGCTGGGATTAAAGATGTATGGCACCATGCCTGGCTCCATGCTTTTTTTTTTTTCTTCTTTGCAATATTCCTAGCACTAAGTATAGAGAATACTACATGTGCTCCCGAAAAATCCGGACCTAGTATATGAAGGTCCAGAGAGAAGGTCACTTCTCTCTCTTAGTGAGACTGAAGAGAGACAGAGACCCACTACTGTGGAGTGCAGTATATACTGGAGAACTTAATGTCAGAAGCATGCTTCCTGGTGGCAGCCAGCCCAGAGGGGTCCTGAAATTTGGGTGAAGAAAGTGGGGGCATATTTAGGCTTAGGATNAAAGTGACTTCATATAAAGTCACTTAGGATAAAAGCCAGGGCAGGAACATACATNGTTTGTCTTAAGGTAATACGCAAGGGTCAGGTCCATCCTGTGAGCCAGGGTCTAGGTATAAAGCTCCAGACGACGAATGGTTTTATCTACTTAAGAGTTTACTAGAAAGCCTTGCAGAGAAAACCAGCTAGGGTTACTGGGTGCAGTCATGGTGGCTATGACAATAGTGTCAATCTGAATTCATGCATACAATGGAGAAGGTGGCAGACACCAAGGTCACACAGCCTCTTAACCTCTATTAATAGTCACTTTCCCCTCTGGGGGTTTGGGAAAGAAAGCCACCCTACAGCTTTGGCTTGTCTTGTTTATTCTCCTCAAATTCCAAAGTCAGAGTTAACGGTCTNTTGCTGGCCCTGTTTAGGTCACTTAATTGGACATAATGAACCACGATTCTGTTTTTATCAGGTCAATCTGGCCAATCAGGTCATTTCTGGGCATGGAGGCCCTCCTCAGATGAGAGCCAGAAGCAAATCAGATAAATCAAAAGGGGTCTTCTAGAGATTATATCCCATTTCAGTCAAAATCAAGGCAATACTCTCATTTTAATGGCACTCCGATATTCCCAGGAAAGGCTAGAAGTCAGGTCCAAAAGGAACTCGGGACAAATAGTTATCTATGGTCCCATTAGCCTATCAAAGCACACGCTGGCTTCCAGGCTCCCTCAGCAGCACAACTACCTGTGGCTCTTCCCNCCCTGCCCCCTCCCCTAAACTTCAGCTTTCCCCTGGCTTCTCATTCCCTTAGAACCCTAGAATTTGGGCTATGCTGCTCTTTTGTCTCCTCTCTNGTCTCTTTCTCTTCCGCTCTAGCCTTCCCTCTTTCCTCTCACAATCAAGTCCAGTCTGCAGGCCATGTTCAGTCTAATTTCTTTCTCCGCTCTGGGCTCTTCCAGATGCCTCTGGCTGTTCTCTCTCATATCTACAGTAAATCCTTCCCTTCAACCATACCTTGAAGCAGCCATGTCCTCAGATTATATATGTCTGATGCTGAAACCTTCAGTTTATACACTGGATTTATTTCTTATTTTTATTTTTTTGAGACAGGGTTTCTCTGTGTAGCCTGGGCTGTCCTGGAACTCACTCTGTAGTCCAGGCTGACCTCAATCTCAGAGATCCACCTCCTGAGTGCTGGGATAAAAGGCGTGTGCCACCACTGCCAGGCTCAGAACTGT
>LZPO01075954.1:231185-246288 GCA_001675575.1 Neotoma lepida
AAAAAAAAAAAAAAATTAACTTAATCCAAGAGGTAGGACACTGCTTTAATTTCATTTCCTCTAAGAGCGTGGTAGGCTTCCTAAAATGATAGGTCCTTCATTTGGTGATTTCTTGTAAAGAATACTACCATGTAAAACAGCACAAAACATGCCCACCTAACACAAAATACCACAAGCACACTGTTCATGGGGACATACTCCACCAACAGCTGTAGCTATTCCTGCCAAGAGGCAGAGTCTATTCCCTGACTGTGCATCTGAACTGGCCATTGACTTGCTCTCATCAGCAGAATGCAGCTGTGGGGCAGTTCTGGGCCTCTAAGGCTCTGCACTTCCCTCTGACATTGCTGTTGAACTGAGGCAGAGGTCCCAGGAGAGCATGCTGGATCACGAATGCCAATCCCAGTCACTCTACCTCCTGGAGACATCCTGTTAACTACCAAACATGTGAACCTCCTTGCACCACTCAGCTCCTGCTAGTCTGCTTACTCACAGCGCAGCACCAGCGAGCCCAGCATTAGTTGCCTGAACTGGTGTGGANCAGAACTCCCAGCTGAGTTATAAAATCATGACCAAACAGTTGTTATTGTAAGCCACGAAGTTTCATTTGTTATGCAGCAAAAGCTAACTGATATACACATTCCTTTAGAATCACAAAATTGCATGGATGGGCAACAGGCTCAGGCTGCCACCAGGAAGTCAGCAGAGGAATTTCCTTCTTCATTCTCTACCACATAAATGGTCCCTTAATTTTTCTGTACAGAGTTCAAGTCACCACTTTTCTTGGTGGTGNTCTGGCTTTTCTCCCTTGCCTAGACTGCTGTACTGCAGTAGCCTCCTACTTGGTGCCCCTTGCCCCTTCTATCAGGCTATCTCCATCAGTGCTGTGAACCCCACTTTCTGAAAGACAAATCTGAGCATGGCAGCCTCACTCCATAGATCTTTCATCCCTAGATCCCTCCAGAGGAGGCCAAGTGGGGCACAAATACCCTCTCAAAAGCCATACTCAACTTCCTGCCTCCTAACTACAAATGTAATTGCTGCCCACTGCTTCACTGTCTCTCACCGTGTTTCAAAATCCTGGGCCTGTCACACGCCTCTCCTCTCTGTGGCAGTACCCTATCTAGCACCATTAAACTTCTGGTTCTTTCTTAACCATTACATCTTCTCCGAAGCATTTCTGCTACATGCCAGGCCTCCAGCCACTCTCCACTTGGCTAGTCATTCCCCCTGCTTGGTAATGTAATTAGTTGCTTCTCTTGATCCCTGGCCCCAAAAAGGAACTTTATCTTTTTTTTTTTAATTTTTTATTCTTATTTTATGTGTATTTTTGTGTATTTATGTGTATTTTTGCCTGCATGTATATCTGTGTGAGGGGGTCAGATCTTAGAGTTACAGACAGTTGATAGCTGCCATGTGGGTGCTGGGAATTGAACCAGGGTCCTCTGGAATAGCAGTTAGTGCTCTTAACCACTGAGCCATCTCTCCAGCCCCAGGAACTTTATCTTATGCTCATATAACCTTAGGGCACATAATAGACTTTAGAGAAGTGATTGTTGGATGGATGGATGGATGGAAGCTTACAGATCTGTGCTTTGCAGACCAAGGCATGAAGTCTGACTCACTAGGTTGTACAATTCGGTCAAGCGTGCCTCTCTGATCCTATTTTTTCCCTGCCAAATGGAGATATCACCACTCCCCTGTATAGTTGTGTTAAGGATTACAGATAATGGAAGCCTCAACTTCTTCAGTCTATGGCTTAAAACTGGTAATAAATGGCAGCTATAATTCTTTTTTCTTATTTTATTGCCCTGAACCTGAGTTTCCACTGAACANATCACCACCTCTTATTCTTGCATGAGAGTGCAGATGAGCTGAGTAGTTTCTTTGTAAAACAGCAGTGGCAGGCAGTGCTCCTGGAGGTCACACGGTGTCAGCTGCTCTTCTAGAGCATGTAACTGTACAGAGAAAGGCCCCAGACTGTTTTTCCTTGTTCTTTGTTAGGCCTCTGTGGCTTCAGTAAGAGTTTTNAAAAAAATCTACATAGGGTGGTGGTGGTGCATGCCTTTAATCCCAGCAGGCAGATCTAAGTCTAGCCTGGGTTACAGAGTAAGTTCCAGGACAGCCAGGGCTACACAAAGAAACCCTGTCTCGGAAAACAAAAACAAACAAAAACCTACATAAGCAAAAATGAGGGGTCACTTATCACATAAGGTCCAACAATTGCCTTTCAAGGGAGTTTTCCAAAGACCAGCAAAGAAAAGGTATTCTGAGAGCTTGTATGTCTAAAGGCCAGAGAAGAAGTGCTAGGTAGTCTCTAAGCACATCCTGGAAGCTAGCCTATGAGTGCACTCCAGTGTTTCAGAAATGCTGACAGAGCTTGTACTGGTGTTGCAGAGGACAGTTTGGTTTTCAGCACTCACTTTGGGTGGCTCAGGACTGCCTTTAACTGCAGCTCCAAGGGATGCAACACCCTCTTCTGGTTTCTGAGGGTACCTGCACCTAGATGTGCGCCCCTCCTCCGCCTCGAAAATAACAACAACACACACACACACACAAATAGAAATAGGCTGGGGGGATGGCTCAGTGGTAAGATCACCTACTGTTCTTCCAGAGGATCCAAGTTTGGTTCCCTGCACCTATGTCAGGTGACCTTTAACCACTTCTAACTCTAGCTCCAGGGATTTGATGCCCTCTTCTGTCCTCCTTCCCACCTGCATATCAGTGGCAGGCTCTCACACACACATACACATAAATAAAAACAAAATAAATCTTAACAAGTGAGCAGGGAAGCGAGGACACACATGCTCCTTGCTTCTCTTCATGATTCACTGGACTCAGGAAGCAAGGGCACCCATGCTCCTTGTGTGTGATGCATCAAACTCACGTTTGGCTCACCTCTGGCCTTGGGTGATAGATACCACAATATGGCTATGAAAATCTGGGCTCCAGCCCTGGAATTAGCCCTAACTAAGGTGGTTACACCAGCTGGTTCTCTGAACCATGAAGAGATGAACTAGCTGTTCTCCGGAGGCTTCTAGATTTAGTAGATGCCACAGTGTGGATTTCTGGGCCCTAGTATTTCACCTTCCATCAGCCTCCACTAGGCTTCACCACATTACATCTCTGACTCATTGTCCTGAGCTCAGACCACAACCTACCAGTGGGATCGCAACATCCTCATATGGCAGCTTGTCTTCCCGCCAGGCATCATCAATCAAATCCAAGATCCTTCCATCTCGTTGCACCTCGCTGTCCATTTTCCTGCAGCTTTGGCCTCGTCAGTTCTGTAAGCCAAAGAGGTCATTTCTTCAGCATGAGGGTACAGTATAATCCAGTACCAGGATTCCCGATCCTTTTAGCTTGAAACAGGTTTTGTTGTTGTTTTGTTTCTTACCACCACCCCGGGAAACGCCCATCTTATATGGGTCAGGTGACAACATAAAGGACCACAGTTCTTTTCTCACTTCAGTTGACAGATGCTCGATTGTATAGACACACAGTTTAGTTGACAGACAAGTTCCTAGTGTAACAGAGAGCGACACATTTCTGAACAAAGCCCTGGAAGGCACTGTATCTAAATGTAGCTTTCTTTACAATCATATACAGTCTTTCCTTGTTTGTAACGTCTTTGATGAGTCTCATCTCCTGCTCCTTAAGCCCTCCCCCATTATTTGGCACAAATCTCCAACTGCCTTGGCTCAAACCTNGACNTTCTTAAGGAACAGGAGCTAAGGAAACACGCAGGGTGACGCTGAGCTGGAATGTGTAAAGTGATCAACCACAGACCAACTGCTAATCCTTTAAAGCCGGAACAATGTGGGCAGCTGGGCTTACCCAGGAAACTACTTCCTTTCTTAAATAGTAGCCATCTCAGTGAGTTCAAGGCCAGCCTGGCAAACAAAACAAGTTCCAGGACAGCCAGGATTGTTACACAGAGAAACCTTGTCTTGAAAAACCAAAAGAAAAAGCATGCAGACTGAGCTCTGAAAGTAGTATGCCATGATCAACAGGGGCAGCTCTAGATTGTGTTCCTCTGGGCTTCCTCTTCCTCCCTCCCCTCTCTCTCTTGTTTTTGTATACAAGGTTTCTCTGTGTAGCCCTGGCTGTCCTGGAATTTACTCTAGACCAGACTGGCCTCGAACTCAGTCTGCCTCTGCCTCCTGAGTGCTGGGATTAAATGTGTGAATGTGTGTACCACCACGACTGGGCCCTCCTCCTCCTCTTTTTTTTTTTTTTTTTTTTTTTTGAGACAGAGTTTCAAACTCTCTGTGGCCAAAAGCAGCCTTAAACTCCTAATTCTCCTGCCTCCACCAATGGGATTACAGGCGTGTGCCACCATATCTGCTTTATGAGGTACTGGGAATTGAACCCAGGGCTTTGTGTATACTAGTTAAGTACCCTATCAACTGATCTACATCCCCAGCTGAGGGGGACCCTGCAGGTGTCCAGGCAGGGAAGCAAACTGTGAAGAGGTGAAAATGAAAACTCAGTTACAGATTGACTTCATTCACCTGGATCAGACTTGGGGAGTCTGATGCCAGGCAGTTTATTCCCAGCACATTTAAAGACAGCGTAATTTGGAAAAAAGTTTCCTGATATAATACAATCTCCAGTGCACAAGAAAGCGTAATTACAGCACGACTTGACTCAAGGTACATGTCATTTCTTCCAAGAAGATGGGTTCTAGAGACAGATAGGGAATGGGGGAGCCTCTGGCTATACAGATAATGTAAGAGTCATTTAGACTATTAGGTATCTCCATCAATGCTGGTAGGAGCTTGGGGAGTCCCTGGCCATAANGGTCATTTAGATTACTAGCCACTTCCGGTACTGGCTGTAGGAGCTTGACACGGCCTGGCCCAACAGATAACGCAAATCATCAGGCTATTAATCACTTCCAATTCCCTCTTCCTCCTAAAAACAAAAAATAATAGTTACATTTATTTGTGTGTGTACACGTGGAAGTCAAAGGACATCTTGAGGCAAATGGTTCTCTTTTTTTCATCAGGTGGTCCAGACTTGAATTCAGTTGCCAGGCTTGGCAGGGAGCGCCTTTATGCCACTGAGCCATCTTGCTGGCAGTGCCTGGTTCAAGTGCTCTGGATGCTTGCTTAGCTCCCNGACCATAGATCATTCCTCACTTTTCTCCTGAGACAGTTGTGACCTAACTCACAAGACTGGTCATCATGGAGCACTTCTGGGTTTCCAGCTTCCAAGTTTGTTCCTGATCACAAACTGCCCTACTGTCTTCCCTGCTACAAAGTGGCAACCCAAAGGCCTTGAAACTACTAGCACCAGTGGTCCTCTCANGGACTCTTCCATTTCTGAGAGAAGGGAGACTTGTGTAAGAAACAATCTTTGGCATTGGAGTCTAACTTTGCCATTCAGGTATGAGCTTGCCTCTAACAGTATTAAAGGCAAGNTAGCACTATCTATTTAGTCTGGGGATGAGGAAGGGCTTTTACTTTCGAAAATTAAACAGAAGGGGCCTGGGAGACAACTCAGTGGGTGAACTGCTTGCTCTGCAGGCAAGAACACCAGAATTGAGATTGCTGGCACCCACATAAGAAGTGTGGCACAATGGCACACACTTGCCATCCCAGAGCTGGGAGGCAGAGAGACAGGAGGATCTCTGGGAGATTGCCAGGCCAGGCAGGCTAGTTGAGTCAGAAAGCTCCAGGTTTAGTGAAAGATTCAAAGACGTTGTGATGGAGGAAGACACTGATGTTGACCTCTGGCTTCCACATTCACCCCCCCACTCCACCTCTAGGTACAAACCTCCACCACCATCGTGCCCTGCACAGACACACACACACGGAAGCAAAAGGTGGCCAGCTCCTACTGCCACCTGGGAACCAGGTGACGGCTTAGCATTTTTACTTAGCTTTAACTTGCATCTAGCCAGTGGATAATGCAAAGCCAGTGGAAGGATCCCATCTGCAGAAATGTATAACTAGTCCTTCCTGTCAGTTCTAGTCACACTTCAGACTCCAACAAGTTTTCCTCCTTTCCTGTCACTCCTTTGTTCTTGGAGCTGTGCCTTGGGCTACACTTCACACTTCCTCCGCTGATTTTCCCAGGTCTATACAGATTGCACCTTTTTTCTAAAGTGTTCTGACTTCCCTCTAGCCTTAGGCTTTCCGTCCTCAAATGCTTGCTGCTTGCCGTAACTAATCTATGAAACAAGTTAGGTCAGCTTTGTGATCGATTGGTAGGTACTTCTGTCTCCAGTGGTAAAGTGTAAAAGCTGTACCAGTGATTCCCAATCGTTCCACAAGTTGGCCTCAATATTTTGTAACATGTCCCTCTTCTACACGTTTGCAACCTGGCATGCTTTTCATTCACCTCCTGCATTTAGTTCATTTCTTCATCAGTAATGCTTGGCCGTCCTTCTAAACGCAACATGGATGGACAGATCTTTGGGTGAGGCACTCGGGTTCTCCCCCTTTACACGAACAAANAAGCAAACACAGGTAATGCCCAGGCAACGGCCACTGTCTCAAGCCTTTACCGCATAGCATAACTCTCTGGGTTTCTTAAACATATTTTTACACACGTACTCTTCTCTTTCTAGCGCCCCACCCCCACCCCTGATAATACAAAATCTCTGCTCTCAGGTTGTCTCCTTTAGACCCCAGGCTGAGCGCAGTTCCAAGAGCCCATCCCTTCACCCATCCCCTAGATCTCTGGGCACAATGCGTGACAACCGGGGAGCCTCTCACACTGTCTAGACATCTCTTTCCAGATACTAGACGCGCACGTTCTGTGCATTTTCGGAATCTACAGCTTTGTAAATGTATTTCTAAGCCAAGAGCACGGCTCCTACACTAAAACTGGTCCTCGCAGGCCACCATCCTGGGTCACTAGACGCAGAGTCGCCCTCTGCCGCCCCTTCCGGCCCGAAGGCTGGCGATACCATATGCGGAAGTGCAAAGGGGAGGTGGAGCGTCGCCACGCGGGCTCCCTTCCACTCCGCGCGGCGTGCAAGAAGCAAGTGGAACTAAAGGTCGGTTGAGAGCACCTGCCTGCGCCTCTGGAAGCACTGGACGCCCGACGTCTAGGGAGAACGCTTGGCCACCCTCCGAAACCCCGGCCGCTGGCGCGAAAAAAAAACCCTTACCCAAAGCGCGCGCATCGGCTTCCTCCCGGCCCCGCCCTTCCGCGGGGTCACGTGCCTCGCGGCGCTCTCATACCCCGTATGTGGGTGAGTCCCTTGTCTGCTGTGGGAGGCGGGACGAACGTCAATTTGTTGTGACGCGCGCGCGCGCTCCCGAGGAACGGCGAGCAGGCCCGGGGGCGCGCTCGACCGGGGACGCGCTCTGTAACCGCCTGCGTGCCCCCAAAGACCGCCGAGCCGTGGCTTGTTGTGGTGTAGACGCGGCCCTGGCCACCGTGGTGCCGCTAGCCTCCAGGCCGCATGGCGCGCGGCCGCTGCCCGTCGCTGTCCGCCTGCGGCTAGGCCCTCCACTGCCCGCCCGCGGCCACCCGGGCGCAGCACCCCGGGGGCTCCCCGACTGCTCCATGTGCGGCTCCGTGCTGGCCGGCCAGGTGCTGCGGCCTCGGCGGAGGTGTGCGGGAGGGCTGCGGGCTGCGGGCTGCGGGCTGCGGCCGCCGCTGATGTAGGTCCAGGCTTTAGGGTTAGCAGCTCAGCGGGAAGACCCGCTGGGCTTCCCTGGTAATGTTAGTATGAGAGGTGTGAAAACGTGGCGGGAACCCTGATGCAGGGGATTTGCAGATGGCCTCATTGCCTTCAAGTCAAGCATCGGAAACAAGATTGGTAGAGTGAAAGTTTTGAAAGGGCAGTTGCATAAATCACGGAGACACTTGAGAGTGAATCTGGATTGCAAATAGGGCATTTGTCCTTTGTACCAAATCGTGGAGTTAGAGCAGGCTGTTCTCTCCATTCATCTGTCTCTTATACACATCTAGATGTGTATAAGAGACAGGTCAAGAGCTCACTGTGTGTAGACAGGCTGGCCTCAAACTCGAAGAAATAGGCCTGTAAACCGGGCGGTGGTGACGTACACCTTTAATCCCAGCACTCAGGAGGCAGAGGCAGGCGGATCTCTGTGAGTTCGAGGCCAGCCTGGTTTCAGGACAGCCAAGCCTACACAGAGAAACCTTATCTCAAAAAAGCAAAAACAAAACAACACAAGTTTTAACAACGACATAGATATTGTTAAATTATGCCAATGTTGCTTCCTCCTGTGGAGTAGTAGAGGACCTTTGCTTAGCCTAACTTCCTGCCCTCAAGTACTGTGTAGGAGCTGATGGTGACAGCATTAGTCCACACTGTCAGAGCTAATATGCTCCCGACCCCCTCGCTGTCATAGCTAAGGTGCTTCCCATGCCAAGGGCTAGATTTGCTTTTACAAAACCACAGTACTATTTTTATATCAGTACAAATTTATAAAAAAATACACACTGTCAATATCCAGTGGGATCAGTGCTCCGTATGTGCTTTCAATACCTTGTTTGGGCCAAAATTCTGCAGAGAACTGTCTGCTGCATTTGGCTGCTAGGTGTTTAAATCCTCTAATCAACAGTTTCTTACCTCCTTTTTCTCTTTACCTTTTAAAATTTACCTGGTTGTGTGTAGTTTTTGAATCCGTGCCTCTACTTCCTCTATGGCCTCTCCTCCACTGGCTAAATCTTGAATTACACTGTCTAGTGTGGTAGTCCTCATATAGCCATGCTATTTTAAATGAAATAAAAGTTTGGTTCCCCAGTTGAATTAGCCACATTTGAAACACCCAGCAGTCACAGGTTGCCTAGTGGCTACTGTTTGAGTAATGCAGATAAAAATGTTTCCATAATTACAGAAAGTTCTGTTGAAATACAATGATCAGAAGTGTTAGNTGCAACCTTTTTTTTTGGATGGGAAGTGCAAGAAAAATGCCATAGGTGTAGGTTTTATGTTCTGAAAATTATCAGAGAGACATGTCTGAGTCATCTCATTTGGGATGTTACAGTTGAGCTGTGTAGTGGTTCCTGCTCTGTCAGCTCAGGGGACCCACCATGAAATTGCTCCAGATCCTTTCAGTTTCCAGGGAGGTCTTTCCTGGCTAACAGTGCCTGGATCTCTTACTGCATGATAGCCACAGTGTGGTGCTTTCTGGTTTTGTCCTGTCTTCAGTGCTTGCTTGGCTGGCACTCATATGAAGAACTTGACTTCCACAGCTGGCTAACCGAAATACAGTTGGTACAGGAATGGCAAGAAGAATGCTTAACTCTGTTCCTTTCTTTTCAGACTACAGCAATCAATTGGTGGCCTAGCAACCTTCAAAGGTAACCTGAAGGCTTTAGCTTGAAAACCAACAGATAGACGTTAATATGTTTAAAGCTGTGGTCGAGCAACAGATAGACTTTAATTTGTTTAAATCCATGGCCTAGCAACCTCCAGAGATGACCTGAGGGCATTACCTTCAAAAACAAACCAAGAGACTTTAATGTGTTTAAATTGTTTGAACACATTGCAATTTTTTTGATACCCCAAATTGTTTTGTTTTTAGCCAGTGGGAGCCCTTCAGGACCCATAGTTTTGATAGCTTTCTCCTAGTTTTGTCATAGCTGGTTTTTATGTAGTCCATGCTGGCCTTGAACTTGCTCTGTAGCCAAGGATGATCTTGAACTTATGATCTTCCTGCATCCACCTTCCAAGTGCTAGGATTACAGGTGTGAGCCACCGTGTCCAGCTCAGTACTGCTTCTTCCTTTTTATGTGTTAGTTATCACACATCATCACAGCCCCTATAAAACAACACAGATCCAGACTTAGCTGGAGCAGTTTAGCTTAGCCCCATCTCCTCCACCATGACTATTTCCCTTCTTACAGGTATAGTGTTTCTCACTTTGTTCTTCAGAAAATAAGCACTCAAGGCAAACACACTTCCTTCTTTTGACTGTTTTGTATCTTGCTGTTTTTACCTTATAGCAGATCCCTCCATAAAGGATGTAGTGACTGTTAGCTCTTTTTACAGCTTCGTGGTATTCCCTCAGTGAATGAATATGTAGTGAGTTTCCTACTTTATACTACAGGGAATGCCCTTTATGCATCTTATTTTGTATTTTTCCAGTGAGCAAGACTGAACATCTTTTCATTAAACTAAGGACATTTGCATTTCCTTTTCTGTTCACTGATTGTTCCTATCTTCTACCTGTTTTTCCTGTAGCTTTTTTTTTTTACTTTTTGTAACTTGTTTATATTTTTAATAATTAACCTTTTGTGATAAAGCTATTTCTTTCTCTTTTTTTCATTTTTTTGTTTTTCGAGACAAGGTTTCTCTGTGTACCCTTGGCTGTCCTGGAACTCGATCTGTAGACCAGGCTGGCCTCGAACTCAGAAATCCTCCTGCCTGTGCCTCCGGAGTGCTAGGATTAAAGGTGTGTGCCACTACCAGGCCAGTGTAAAACTATTTCTAAGGCTTTCCTTGTGGCATTTTGCATTTAAAAGTTTTTAAGTAGTCATATTTCTTAGGCTTTGTAATTTTTCTTTCTGATTTTGGTCACATTTTGAACAGCCTTTTAAAACTCTCATCTTTATTTTGAAAAATTTCTCTAGTTTACCACCCTCCCACTTTTAAGGGGGGGCTTTTTGGTAAACAAGGAACAGTGTTGATTGTTCTTTGGAAGAGCTCCAGCTTATTAGTGTAGTGTGTCTGTCACAGCCATAGAGCTTTGTAACGCTAGGAACCCCGGCAGGCAGAGTGACTGCACACCTTCTTCTCCTTTAAGGTGGCTTAGAATTAGCATGCTCCTTCTCTGAGCATCACACACTTACACATTCACTCATAGTTTTCTTCTTTTTGTGTTCCATTTTGTAGTGTGGTCTTTGGTGTATCCTCTGGATATTTCCCCTTAACCTGTAACGGGAAAAAGTTAAACCTACAGGCCTACAATGCCTTCTGTCCCTTAAGTCTCAATATGCTAATGAATTGAAAAGATTTGGCATGGTCAGGCCTCCTATTTCTGTTCTTTTCCCCCCAACACTTAAAGTGTGTGTTTCCTGCTCCCTGGACTTGATGGTAAAAACCTGCATCCCCTTTAATCATTCAGGTCCAGATTTGAGGGACTGAAAACAGCCTTTGAAGGGACACTAGCCCATGTGAGCATGTGGCTCTGGCAGGCCTTGCCCTTCTCTCTCATTTCCTCTGCCTTGCTAAAAACCATTAGATTACATTCCTAAAGACAGCAAGGTCCATTCCCTCATTTGGCCACTTCCTCCTCATGGGGCTGACTACCAAGGTCCAGCTATCAAAGTATTGAAGTCCAGCAATCAAAAACCCCCTGTGGCTCACCTAATTAACATACCCAATTACAATTAAACACCACATCCTAACATGGAGTTTCCCCTTTTCCCTTTATGAACTGCCATTTGCCTATGGGCCATGTCTCCTCTCTATCCAGAGGCGGTCCTTTGTCCTCTGGGACAAATACTCCTGCCCCCTCTTCCTGGATCCCTTCTCCCTCATCCTCTATCTCCTGTCTTTGTCTCTTATTCCCTGCTATCTGTCCTTTGTGCTAAGAACTTGGTCTTGTTGGGTCCTGAGTCCATACTTTTCCTTTCAGCCTTCAGCNCAAAGGCTGTTGTGAATTCTGAGTTCTGCTTGTTGGTTGGCTGTGCAGCCCATGTTAGCGTTTGATGTTAGTGGTTAGGAGTGGCAGATGATCAAGCAGTTTCTACTTAAATCTGTATTGACTATTAGGAACCCACAATACTCTGCCACACAGTCTTGTGTCACGTGGCACCCTTGAAGAGGAAACAAGTAACTTGTCTGAAGTGAACGAAGGCCATGTTGGTTAGGGACAAAATCAGTGACGTGGCTGTGAGAAAGTGAAGACAACCAAATGTCCATAGGAAATCCGAGTCCTCACAGTTTATCTGGTCCTGGAGAATGGAAACTGGTGCAGAGGGTGTTGCTAAAGAAGCACACCTCACATTAGCAGGCATTTTGTTCAAGCTGTATTGCTGGTTTTCTGTGTCTATTTTAAACTAGAATTTCTTTGTCTCAGTCCTAGGATTTGAATTTGAGTGGGTGGCTCTCCTTACACCTAAACAGCTTTATCACAGTGCTGCTGCCACCTAGTGGCCATGAGGCTATAGGTTTCAGTTTTAGTCTGTTTCCCACCCAGAAAATCCTGTTAAGCATAGGAAGACAAAGCGATATAAAAGATGGCACATTGCTTGGACTGGAGGGTCACACTGCCTGGGATTTGAACTTCAGGAATATAACCTGTAGCTTTCCATAGTCAAATCATTTCACCCTTTGAGCCTGTTTCCTCAAAGTGATAGCACCTGTCTTTTTTTATGTGCATTGCTGTTTTGCCATGGGTGTCAGGTCCCCTGGAACTGGAATTACAAACAGTTGTGAGCTGCCTTGTGGGTTCTGGGAATTGAACCCAGGTCCTTTGGAAGAGCAGTCAGTGCTCTTAACCACTGAGCCATCTCTCTAGGCCTAGCACCTGTCTTTTATGAGGTACAGAAGATAGAAAGTGTAAGAGACAGGCAGATAAGGTGAACAGTCACTAAAGTTTAGCATCTATTATACACATGGTTAGTTATTAAAAGTGTTATACATAAATGCCAACAAATTATATATTATTAAGTAGATTACTATTTAAGAATAACATAACTTAAAAAGGTATAATTTTAGTAGGGATAATTTTGAGAAATAATTATAAAGATGAAATGAAGACTTTGGCAGTTACTGTTCATACCTTCATTTTACAAATGGAAAAACCGAAGTCCGACAACACCTAGCTGATTAGTTGCAGAGCAGAACTGCTTTATGGGCCTCTGTCTAGTGTTGNGTGAACTCTACTGCCTCCCAGTTCTGGAGCAGAGCAAAGGCAGGCCTGTGTGGCGTTGTAATTTGATTGTCACTGTGGTTTGGAAGAAAGTAGAGTTTACTGTAAGGTCCTTTCCTTTAGAGTTTTCCTTTGGGTCGTGATGAAATATATCAGAACACTCGCTGGAGGCAGGAGCCCTCTGCTGCATCATGCACGAAGAGCCCACTGTCCTTATGATGACATGTAGAACTAGGTGCAGATACAGCACACAGCTGTGCTTTTCCAGTCTTCTCATCTCGTCTCTGTCTTGGGAGTCTTCTGTGTGTCTCTGTCCTACATTCGTTGCTAGGGGATGGTGAACATTTTTTNTTTCNTTTTCGGTCCCACATTGGGGTATTCCTTGGGAAGGAGCGTGCCTTTTATTACTATCTAGAGAACAGTTTGTACAACACTGAATTTGTTGAATAAAGGAATCTACTTCTCAGAGAAATACATTTTTTGGAAAAGCGTTGATTAGGACAGAGGGACCAAATCTTTACACTCTAACCTTTGGCTAATTCCGGGTTGAAACTTTGAAAGCTTAAGGAAAGAGGACAGTTTTCTTTTTTAAAATTTATTTTCTGTGTATAAGCTTTTTGCTTGCCTGTTTATCTGTGCACCACACACGTGCCTGGTGATCCACTGGAACTAAAGTTATGGATAGTTATGAGTCGCCATGTGGGTGCTGGGAATCANACCTGAGTCCTCTGCAAGAACAACAAGTGCTCTTAACCATGAAGCTTTCTCTCCTGCCCAATAGGATACTTTCTAAGGAATGAGAGGTGGTTTGCCAAGCAACGTTTTGAGGATTTATGAAGACGAGACACTTACCACACAACTCACGACACTTCTGAATTTAAGGGTCTTTCTTTTTCTTCTGTATGAATTTCTCTTTTCTATCTCCTCCCTTTGTCCTTCTTGGCAGTCCTTCAGCTGTAACAATTTGCATGATGGGAGAAGGGGAGATGAGGTCAGCCCAAGGCATGCAGCACTGCCACATTGAAATACTGGTCTNAGCTCTGACTGCAAAGATTAGTCACATTGGGTTTCTGTCCTTGAGAGACCAATGGTCTAGAAAGAAGGAGGAGAGTGCGTAGCATTTATTTTCAAATTCTGTGTAATTTGGGATGAAGAATGGGGGGAATGTGTCAAAGACAAGGAATTATGAAGTGCTGTTGACCTTGTACTTGTGTTTCAGGGGACAGAGTGTGATGCAGGAAGTTTTCTCTATTTTAGAGTTAGTGGGGTCTGTGGCTGACTTGGGAGCTTAATTTTTTTTTAAAGACTTCCTTATTTTGTTTTATGAATATGGCTGTTTTGCCTGCATGTATGTTCATCATGTGCATACCTGGTGCCTGCGGAGGCCAGAAGAGGGTTTTGGAGCCCCTGGAACTGGAGCTACAGTTGTGAGTAGCCATGTAGGTTCTGAGAACTGAACCCAGGTCTTCTGCAAGAGCAGCAAGTGCTCTTATGCACCATCTCTCCAATCCCTGATCAGGGAGTTTGGCCTCTTTACAATGGCTCTAGTTTTAAAAATCAAAAAACATATGCTTAAAAACAAACACCCCCCCCATGCTATGTGAGTGAAACGCTGTTTTCCTTTTGTCAGTGTTCCAATTTACTCCTCTCAGTTTGTCAAGAGGATTGTGTAAATGTCCCTTGAGAGAAGTACGTTCTGCCCTTATGTTCTATAAGAAGTAGGCATAGAGGGGCTTAGAGGGATGGCTCAGTAGTTAAGAGCNTGTACTGTTCTTGAAGATGACCAGAGTTTGGATCCTAGCACCCAGATCTGCTGGCTCCAATGCCTCTGGCTTCTGTGGGCACCCAAACACGTGTGTACACACCCGTGCATAAACACACACAGTTAAAAAATAAATCTTGACAACAAAAGAAAGCCAGGCATGGCGGTGCTACTCAGGAGACAGAAGCAGGTGGACCTCTCTGAGTTCAAGGCCAGTCTGGTCTACATAGCATAGCTGGTTCCAGGCCAGCCAAGGCTACTTAATGAGACCCTGTCTCAAAAATTAAGTTAAATTCAACAATAAATAAAAAAGCTTAGAATAATGAGATGTTTCATTGATTTTGCAGGGTAGTGTCAGAAGCAATTAGGATTTTGTTTTCTTTTAGAATGTATTTGGTGCTAGCATTTCTTAAATGATATTCCTTGCTTCTACAGCTATCTTGCACTGCTCTGTGTTTTCTCACTCTGACTCTTTGCTTTCACTCACATTAGATTGGAATGTTGGAATTCAGAACATTGACTTTTCTCTCTC
>LZPO01075954.1:249856-264610 GCA_001675575.1 Neotoma lepida
CCCACCCTCATCACCCACATTGGTGGCATCCTTCCCATATTTCTCCTTGATGACAGTCTTCAGGTTGTGATAAACCTCTGCCCCAATGCGCATGGCTTCCCGGAAACTGGATGCCCCCACAGGCAGGATCATGAACTCTTGCATGGCCAGCTTGTTGCCAGCATGAGAGCCACCGTTGATCACATTGAAAGCTGGAACTGGCAGGATGACTTCAGGGTTGCCAGCCAAGTCAGATGTGACGGTAAAGGGGAACTCCCTTTTCTGCAGCACCAGCTTTGCAGACAGCCAGGAACACTCCCAGGATGGCATTTGCGCCAAATTTCGATTTATTTTCAGTGCTGTCCATCTCAATCATCAGTTTGTCGATCTTCTCATGTTCCACATCATTCAGTTTCTTGCTAACCAGAGCAGGTGCGATAGTTTTATTGATGTGCTCAACAGCCTTTGAGACACCCTTCCCCATGTAGCGAGTCTTATCATTGTCATGGAGTTCTAGGGCCTCATAGATGCCTGTGGAGGCACCACTGGGCACAGCAGCTAGGAAGAGACCTTTTGAAGTGTAGAGATCGACCTCAACAGTGGGGTTCCCACGGGAGTCCAAGACCTCTCGGGCAAGGATCTTAAGAGTAGACATGGTGTGCTTCTTGTAGTCGGGTTGCAGTGCAGGAAACGAACAGATGTTTCGGCAGACACTGTGGAGAGCGTTTTCGGTAGATTGCTTTTAAGAACACAGTTTACACAAAGATAGGGAAGGTGATGAGAAAGCACACCAAATGACAGTCACATTGGATTAAAAAAAAAACGTAACAACCCTCCTCCCCCAACAAATTGATGGGGCTGGAGAAATAGGTCAGTGGTTAAGAGCACTGGCTGCTCTTTTAGAGGACCCAGGTTCAATTCCTAGCACTCATTTGGTGGCTAACAGCTGTCTGTAATTCCAGTCCCAGGAGATCTGACACCTTCTTCTGACCTCCATGGGCACTGGGTATGCATGTGGTGCACAGATACATGCAGGTAAAACACCCATACACATAGAAGAATCAACAAACAAACAAACAATTTGAGTAGACCCATGCTCCTTTTCTGGGAACTACTGTGGCTTCTTCACTTCTCCTGGGGCAAGACAGAAGCAGTTATACTCAGTAATTGAAGTGACAGTGGTTTCCTGGTTCAGAAAACCATGATGTCTGGATTGTTTATTTTGTTAAAATCTATAAAAGAAACTCACAATTGTGATTGTGAGATTATTACTCCACTCTGAGGCTAAGTTTGAACTTACTCTTCTGGCNTAGTCTCCATACCATGGGCATCATTACCATTATGTAATTGCTTCAGAGAGGAAGTGGACTGAATGGAAGGTTCCTAGGTAAGGATTTTAAGATCTTGAGTTTGGCATGGGATATCCAGGAAATTTAGAATTGCAGATGCCTAGTTGACTTGCTGCTTCTAGACATTATGTACTTCTGTCAAATATCAATAATGAGACTCTGGTCCATAGAGTCTGTGAAATCTTGTTTCATGAACACACTTACTTCTAGGGCTAGGGTGATGGTTTGATGGATAAAGTGCTTNCTGTCCAAGCATGAAGACCAGAGTGCAGATCCTCTGAACCCACTTAAATCCCAGGTGAGCATGGTGGCCCTTCTAGCTCCTGGAAGGCAGAGATGGGGTCTTTGGAGCAAGCCTGCCAGCTAGACTAAGCTCTACGGCAAACTCTGGGTTCAGCCGAGAGACCCTGCTTCAGTAGTGAAGTAGAGTGCAGTTGAGGAAGACTACTGATGTCAACCTCAGGGCTCCACATGGCATGCTCAAACAGGTTTTATATGTGCACTCACACATATGAGAACACACACACACACACACACACACACACACACACGCAAAAAAAAAAACCCACTTATTTCTAATGTGTTGATAAACTCACATGATATAACAACTAGAAAATAGTTCTTTAAGTTTTTGTATTCTGTCTGAGAGGTACAGGCAGAAGTTGTGTTCCTCAAAGGACAGATACCTGGTGAGATAGAAAGCTTGTGGCAGAATGTGAATCTGGACACTGCATCTTTGGTGAGAATGTTTTATTGTGTGTGAATGTCATTTACACTAAATGAATTTCATGGATGGCTGATTTACACCCTGTTGTAGGCTCCTTATCTCATGATGGACTGCTGTTTTTGGCCAGCACCAACTGCTTGCAGACCATGCTTGGAGGAGAACCAGTGTAAGAGAGTCTGTAGCCAGAAGTTTTCCTGTGTCCCGCCTGGCCAGCGGTNGGGAAAATCTCTCCAATTCGCGTACCCTCAGTAAACATATAGAGGCTTATANTAATTATAACTGCTTGGCCATTAGCTCAGGCTTATCACTGATAGCTCTTACATTTAAACTCAGCCCATTTCTATTAATCTATATGTCACCGTGTGTTCTGTGGCTTTACCGGTCTGCTGGCATATTGTTCCTCTGGCGGTGGCTGGTGTCTCCTGACTCAGCCTTCTTCTTCCTAGAATTCTCCTCCTATGCTTGCCTCACCTATACTTCCTTCTGGCTACTGGCCAATCACGTTTTATTTATCAACCAATCAGAGCAACACATATTCACAGCATACAGAACAATATCACCCATCAAGAGTCACTTTGCTAGCTAATGTATTTCTCATTGGAGAGTTGAGATAGGGTTGATTTTGTTGAAGTTTCTGCCACTGTTGTCTCTAACTCCCAGTGGGACAAGTTGACCTAGTGGAACATGTGAGGGTTTGGAGCCCTGTTTCTGTGTTTTTCAGCTGAATGTTTTTGGACAAGAAACTTCAGCCTGCTCCATCATGTACAAAGTGAGGACATGACCCCTATGCCAGTGTTGCTGTGAAAACTGAGACCACTTTGAAAGAAATAAGTGATATTTAAAGTGACCACTGAGGGTTGGGAATATAGCTCAGCGGTAAGGTGCTTGTTGACTTCTGCAAGCTGTCCACTGAGCTGCTCACATAGACCAGAGCATGCGTATGCACACAATAAATGAAATCAACAATTTAAAAAAAGAACATTATTTAGATCTAGATAGACGGCCAGGGCTCCANGAAGAAAATCTAAGCGAATAGTGGTCAGATCAGCAGCTTATCATACATTCAGTATTGTGGTGCATAGTTAAGTCAATTTGGAGATGAATGGAATTTAATTACAGTTTTAGTCTCAGGATTACCAGGGAATTGGAAAGGCAACCAACTGTCATTAGACTTGTTATGTCAGTGATCCCCATGCCAGTCTGAGGGAACCTTAAAGTATATACTAGTGGGGAATGTCTTCCAGGGTCACAGAAGGAGAACATGGAATGATGAGAAAGGAGTCAGTTCAAAGAGGGCAAGCAGGAAGGAAAAAAGGTTCGGGCTTGTTAAGTACACATAGCACAGAAGACAGTAAATGTAAATCCAGGTAAGTCCATTAATTATAAATGCAGCCACTGACTCAATTAAAAGTAGCCAATGAGGTGAAAATAATGATCCATGATTATTTAATGATTGTAAAAGCACATGAAGGTTGAAAGCAAAAGGTAAAATAAAATGCCTGCCACCCAGATACTCGAAGAGAAAGATGCTGTCACTGTGTTCCTCCTAGAAAAAGCGTGCTTGAAGCAGAAGTGAAGAGNGTTACTAAGGGAACAGCAATGCTTCATCACGAGGGAGTACCAGTCTCAGGACATGCGATTGACATGACACTGTTTGCATTCTGTACCACATTCCTTCCCTCCGATTTCATTCTTAGCCAATAACCATGGCTGTCTGTGTCATCAGCATTCCACTGCACTTGCTCCTCTCAGGGCCTCAGAAAGCTGCTCACCCTAAATCTAGAACTGTGGGGTAGTTGACTTTTCCAGGGCAAACCTCAGCAGGGTGAGGGTGAGAAACGTCAGCAGCTTCCCATTGTTCATAGAGACAGTCCTGAAATACATTTGTCTGCTTCCTTAGTGGGTTCCCAGTAACACAGCTCCAGCTGCTTACTGTGGTCATCTGCCCAGGAATAGACCCCGTATGGCTCTTCCTTCCTGCTTTCCAAGGTCACTCCAGTTACCTATCCAGAAATCCACATCTCAGATTGTACTTTTAGGAAAACTCAAAATAGGACACAATAATACAGTAAGATGGTTTTAACCTTCCTTATATGTATGCAAAAAGTACCAGGGCTGTCAGTAGGAAATAATGAAGCCACAGTCATGCTTGGGAGCTTTAACACATTTTTCTTAGTAACTGATTGAGGACATTCATAAAGATACAGATTGAACAGCGTGATCAGCAAACTTGACCCAGTTTATAACTACAGAACACGACACAAGAGAACTGCAGAGCATGCATTTCTTTTCTAGCACAAACTGAACCAAAATTGACTCTATACTGGGCTGTGAAGTAAATTTTGCCATAAACAAAGGCTTGAAATCATAGATAAGCTCTCTTACATAGCAGAGACAAGTTAGGAAAAGATAACCCTGAAAAATCTGTGTATTTGNAAATTAAGAAGTAAAGTTCTGAATGACTGAGAGAAGTCATAATAGAAATAAAAATAGTTTGAATTGCAAGATAGAACTGTAATCGGAGTTGCAGGATGCAGATAGTGTCAAAGAGGACAATTTATTGGCATAAGAGTATGTCAGAAGAAGATAGGTTGAAAATCTATATGTAGTGATTTATTTTAGGGCATTANGAAGAGAGCTTGTTAAATCCAAAGAATTTAGAGGAAGGAAATTTTAAAAATATACACCAAAATTTGAAAGTAAGAATTTGGAAATATTGTGTCATGAAAAGACTTACAAAAGAAAATGGATGTAACTTGGGCTAGTGAGATGGCTCAGCAGGTAAGGATGCTTGCTGCCAAGCCTGAAGACCTGAGTTCAATCCCTGGGACTCACAATGTGGAGGAGAGGACCAACTCCCACAGGTTATCCTCTGACTTCTACTCTGGGACTCTAATAATCCAACTGTAAGTAGTTAATATCAGCCTTAAAATGTACAAAGCAAACACAGGGTTTAGGGAGAAATTATATTCATGGAAACTAGAAGCCTTAACACAGCTCTCTGGCTACTGATAGAACAAGCACATGGAAAGGCAGTTAAGGTAGAGAGTTGATTAAAATCAGCTTGACCTAATTAATCTTAAATAAATTCTTTTTAAGTGACTGAAGTATTTTATTGCTGTNAGGCAGCTACACAGATTAAATTATGTATTTTTGTAACAAAGTAGTTTTAAGCTAAAATTCAACACAATAAAAGACAACTTTTCAAGTACTTAGAAATTAAGCAATATACTTCTAAAAGACCTTTCAAGTACTTGGAAAAAAACAATACACTTCTAAAGGACCCTTATTTTTAGATTTGTTTATTTATGAATACAAATGTTATACCTGCATATGTCTGTGTTCACCATGCATGCCTGGTACCCATGGAGGTCAGAAGAGGGCATTGGATCCCCTGGGACTGGAATTGCAGACGGTTGTGAGTCACTGAGTGGGTGCTGGGAACTGAATCCCAATCTTCTGTAAGAGCAGCCAATGCTTTTAATTGCTGAGCCAGCTTTTCAGCCTCCCAAATACCTTTAAGTCATGAAGAAATCATAGTGAAAATTAAAATATGCTTTGATAATGAATGATAATGAACTTCCTATGGGTCACATTTGTGGGGTTGGATGAATGGACAGTGGCAGAGTGTGTGCTTACACATGCAAAGGCCTGGGTTCAGTGGCCTGTGGATCAATATTTGTGGGATTGGATTAATGGTACAGTGGCAGAGTGTGTACTTTTTTTTTGTCTATTTGTTTGTTTGGTTGGTTTTCTGAGACAAGGTTTCTCTGTGTATCTTTGGAGCCTGTCCTGGAACTCACTCTGTAGACCAGGCTGGCCTTGAACTCACAGGGATCCACCTGCCTCTGCCTCCCAAGTGCTGGGATTAAAGGCATGTACCACCACCGCCTGGCTCAGAGTGTGTACTTATATATGCAGAGGCCCTAAGATCAATCTCCAGCACAGAACCCAAATAAACAGAAAAACAACACAGGGTGTGTCTCAGATGGTGCCTGAAGAGAATTTTATCTATCTATATCTCCAGATGTGTTACTATAGGAAGGCTGAAAATTAAAGACCCTGCCTCAAAAAATAAAGCGGAAAATTATTGAGGAAGACACCCAACATTTACCTCTGGTCTCCACAGGCATGTTTATATATATGAATGTACACCTACATACACATATGAAAACACACACACACACACACAGAGATGACTATCTGAACTCCTGTCTTCCTTTCTATTTCCATGTACTGGTTAAATTCTAACTGGTTGTCATGAAGATACTGCTGGATATTTACTTAGAGTTGAGGGCTAGATATGAGATTGTTGTCACTGGGACCAAATCATTGAAGAATGGGTTAGGATCACTTCCTTACCCTGGGTAGTCAGAGAAATTATGAAGTAAGTAGGAGTCACTATTGTCTTCCAACCTGTCTCAAAGATTACTGACTTGTACTTTATGTGCAGAAATTACTGTTCAAGTTTTACAGGTTTCTAAAAATGAAATATTTTTGATTATCAAAAAATTTAAATTTTATATCTGCTGTTTTTAGGAGGATTTATTATTTAACAAAGGGTTTGGGAGAATAAATCAGACAAGGAGTGTGAGTCTTGAACTAACTTTAAAATTGTAGAAGAATTGGTCGTGGTTTTAGCTGTTGTGTACATTATTGACTCAGCCACTTATTTGCCTGCTTGGGAAGAGGCTGACCATGTACATACAGTGAGAACGTTAGTTTGCATGTAAGCACAAGGATTATTTTCTGTTTTTATGTTGCAGAGATATCGTTTCAATGCTAATATTGAACTGTTTTACCCTTTCTACTTTTAGGTTGGAATGTTGCATCAGCAGATAGAAGAACATGAAAAAAACAAGCAACAAATGGCCATGGAGTATAAACAGGAGTTAAAGAAACTGCAGGAGGAAGTGAGGCTTTAGTTCTGTGATGTGACGTGTGGTGGTTCTTTCTCTGTAACCCTTGACTGTTGTGTTGAGAACTGGTTTCTACTTGACATGGTAGGAAGTGCACATCCTATGTGATACCCTGTGGGAAGTAGGTAGTAGAAATAATATCTTTCTGACCTTGAATCTATGCAAAGAATATGTTTGATACTACCTAAACCAGCAATTGGCTGAGCACCTAAAGGAAAAAGAGCTCTATTTATATAATACTGAAATCTTGATACCAGAAAAACTTAATATTTTAATTTCTAAGTTAATTCAGTTGCTGATTTTTAAATATTGGAAGAGACAAAAGGTTTAGAAATATTTTGGGATTAAGAAAAGCAAGTGCTGTGAGATGGCTCATTGGGTAGAGGCACTTGCCACTAAGCCTGATGGCATGAATTTGATCCCTGAACCTAGATGGTGGAAGGAGAGAACCAGCTCCTGCAAGCTGTCCTCTGACCTCCACTGGGTGGGCTGTAGTGTCCACAGACCTCCCCTCCTCAACACTCCATCTCCCACAAATAAAGGAATGTTTTTAAAACTTTTTTTTTAAGCAAGAAAATTGGGAGACGAGATAGCTCAGCAGTTGACAGTGCTCTGTTCTTGCAGAGGACTCCAGTTCAGCTCACAGTCACTGATAGCTCCGGCTTGAGGGATCTGACACCATCTTCTGGCTTCCATGGGCATCTGTACCTGCATGCACATACCCATGTAGAGACAAACATACGTAGTTAGATATTAAAAATAAAATCTTTAAAATGAAGAAAATTTTATTATAGTATTCAATGTACTTTTTAACCTTGGGGAAAATTACTTTCGTTTTGGTTGAAGTCAAAGTCTCCTGTTTACTGTGCATCAGTGCCCTTAGGAGTATGTCTTGAGAACCACTGGCCTAGAGGTGAACAGTTACTGCTTTCTCTCTTATGTGGAGTAAGTCGTGGGGTCTATGAATGCATGGCAATTGTAAGAAAACTAAACTTTTTTGTTTTCTTTTTTTTTGGGCCCAGAAATTTCATTATTAGCATTTATTTCTCACACATACACATACAAGCAGGCATGCACTTTGAGGTTAGGTATCTCAGGCTGGCCTCAGATTCGTCATGTATTTGAAGATGACCTTGACCTTCTGATTTTCGTGCCTCCACTTAATTGTGTGATCACTGCATTTGTTACCACACCCAGTTTATGTGGTACTGGGGGTCCAGCCCAGAGCCCAGTGCTTACTAGGTCAGCACTCCACCAACCGAGCTATAGTCCAGCCCTATAATTTTTAGGTTTTCTTTTTTTTATTTTGCTTTGCAACACTAACATGCTGCCAGTCTATTTTCAATAGGATAATTTAGCACTGCTTTTGCTTTATAATCCCAATTTGTCTGACCACCACAATTTACTAACTTAAATTTTAAGTAAGAAATAACTGTTCTTACAGTTAGGCAGACTGAAGAGAAGCTATGAAAAGCTGCAGAAAAAGCAACTAAGAGAATTTAGAGGAAATAACAGAAATCTGCGGGAGGATCGGTCTGAGATTGAGAGGCTGACTGGGAAAATAGAGGTACGTTCACAGCAATGGTCCTGGTTGCCACTGTCAGCCAGTGTGGAGGAAAAGGCTGTTTCCTGAAGCCAGTCCCTGCCTCCGTGGGGGCTGCCACTGAGCTACTCAGTGGTGGGTGGGTGATCCACAGTACAGCCCATCAGCACTTGCTNGCCTGTGGCAGATGGGGTTCCAGCCCATCAATAATTCTCAAGAAGGTAGTTCTGTCCTACAGGGCACTTGGAAATGTGTGGAGGTTTTGTTTTGTTTGTTTGTTGTTAAAATGATGGAGCATGAAATTAGCATTTAGGGTATAGGGAGCAGGGGTACCAACATGCTTGGGACTGTATCCTGGAAAAGATCCTAGTTTTCAGTACCTCCCATTCTGAGAACAGTGACCATAAGTTAGTAGCAGCATCCTGTGTCTCTATACCTAACTGAGTAGGTGTTAGTGAATGTGGGGAATTCTTGGCTTTTTCTTGCAGAGAGTACTCTGCACATCAGGCGGTTTAGTTTCAGTTCCCATTTAGATAGAGCGGAAGTTACAAAGGATTCACCTTCCTCCCCCAACTTTGTATTTGCTCTATAACTCCATGACTACTAACAGGAGGCAGTGAGTTCCCTTTCTTCTGTTTGAGCTCTACAGTGCATTGTAACAGTCACCCGGGGTGCTTTGGGACCTCAGAGAGTCTGATCCAGAAGTAGGCATGGGATCTAGGAATCGCACTTTACCCAATTTGAGAAACACTGTTCAGCACCTTTGTGTGACTCCTTAAACATTCTCTATTCTGGGTTTTCTGTCACACACAAATGCCAGTATACTTTACTGTCTGGAACTGTAATTTTTATGTTTAGTGTCCTTTTATATTTTAATATTTTTATAGATTTAGAACTTAGAATCAGAGGACCACATAAATACTGCTTCCTCTCTAGCCTCCTTCACTGCAACCTTTTCTCACAGCCCTTCACATCCTTCTCATCAACCTACACTACCACCTGTGAGCACAGAACTTCAGGAGTTATCCTCTGGTCCAGGTTACTTCACTGGCTCTGAGATTCCACTTCCAGCTCGTTATTATCCTCTTTCACATTGCTCTCATCATAATCTTTGAGAGTTTCATCCACAAACATAGTGTATCACACATATCACTCTGGCGTTTCCTAGCATCCTTTCTTCTGTAGCTATTTTGATCTCCTCCTTATCTTATCCACTTAGTCCTATTGGCATTCCTCAGTTCTTGTCTTTATGAGATGCTTTCAATAATACAGCCATTTCCATATTATTTCTGCCAATCCATGAGCATGGCAGGCCTTTCCATTCTCCGGTGTCTTCAAGTTTTCATTGAAGAGATTATTTACTTCCTTGGTAGTATGTGTATTCAGTTGAGGAATTGCCTCCATCAGACTGGCCTGTGGGCATGTCTGCAGGGCACTTTCTTGATTAGTGACAGTATGTGTATGTGTGTGCATGTGTATATTTATTTAATTCTGCAGTATTTTAAAGCTGTTGTGAATGAGATTACTCTCTTGAGTTCTTTGTTAGGGTATTTGTTATTGGTTATGGAAAAGCTACGGAGTTTTGTGTGTGGGTCTTATATCTTGCTCCTTTTCTGAAGGTGTTTATTAGTTCTGGAAGCTGTCTGGTGGTGGGATTAGAATCTCATGTCCAGGATCATTGTGTCTAAAGAAAGGATCATTTGATTTCTTCCTTTATTTGTATCCCTTTTCTTTCCTTTAGCTTTTTGCTCTAAGACTCCGAAGACTGTTGGATAACAGTGGAGAAGGTGTATGTCTTTGCCTCTCATTCCTCATTTTAGTGTCAGTCCTTTGGGCTTCTCCCATTTAATATGTTGGCTATAGGCTTGCCACATATGTCCTTTATTATGTTGAGCTATAGTTCTTTACTGTTAGTTTTTTCAAGGCTTTTATAATGAAGGGCTATTGGGTTCTGTCAAAAGTCTTTTCTGTATCAATTAAGAGGATCATGTGACTTCTGTCCTTGCATCTGTTGATATGATGCATTATATTTGTGTATGTTGAATCNTCCTTGTATTCTTGTAATGATGCATACTTGGTCATAGTGAATGATCTATCCTTTCCCTCTAAGGCAATGTTTGTGTTTGCCAGTAAGGTGTGTTTCTTGAAGGCAACAAAAATAGATGGCTCCTATTTTTTAATCCAGTCAACTAGTCTGTGGAGAGAGAGAGAGAGAGAGAGAGAGAGAGTTAGTTGTATGTACACATGTCTTTGTGTGCCCATATGAGCTCTTATGGAGGCCAGAGGGAGAAATTACGTGTCTTCCTCTGTCAATTTCCAGTTTATGTTTTGAGACAAGGTCTCTCAGTAAACTGGAAGCTTACCATTTTGACTGAGGTGACTGGCTAAGCAAGCTCCTGGGATCCTACTGTCTCTTCCTCCAAACCCTGGAGTTACAGGTACACATAGCCATGCTCAACTTTTTATGTAGGTGCTGGGGATTTGAACTCAGGGACTCTTGCTTCTCAGCAAGCACTCTTACCCACTGAGCCACTTCCCTAGCTCTAGTCTGTGTCTTTTGGTTAGAGAATTGAAACTATTACTATTCAGATAGTAGTGAAAGGTATTGTTCATTTCTGTCATTTTCTTGTTTTTGTAGTGTCTGGTATTTTCCTAATCCTCATTTGTTCACTAAAGTTTTTCTTTCCTGTTGCATAATGGATGTTGATTTTTCTCTTCAGTATGTAGATTACTTCAGTATTACTATAATGAGGTCAAGAATTCCTTTAGTTTGTGTTTATCAAGGAAAATTTTTCTTTCTCCTTCAGTTCTGAAGTATAGTGTATTAGTAACATTCTGTTGCTGTGGTAAAACACAATGACCAAAACAAACTTGGGGAGAAAAGCATTTATTTTAGCTTATAGCTTATAGTCTGTTAACAAGGGAAGCCAGGGCAGGAGCTCAGAGCAGAAACTGTAGGNAGGAACTGAAACAGAGACAACGGAAGAATGATGTCTTCTGGTTTGCTTCCTTGACTCACTCAAGTACCTTTCTTACACAGCCCAGACCNATCTGCCCAAGGATGGCAGCTGCCACAACAGTCACTAATCAAGAAAGTGCCCTGCAGACATGCCCACAGGCCAATCTGATGGAGGCAATTCTCAACTGAGATTCCTTCTTCCCACATATGTCTAGTTTGTGTCAAATTAATAAAAACCAACTAGCACAAATGGTTGCAGGGGTTCTAATAATCTGGGCTGGCAGTATTGTCTTTCAGAGCTTGAATTACATTGTTCTGTGCTTTCTTGGCTTTTAGAGTTTTTGTTGAGAAATCCTTTATTCTGATGGCTTTATCTCTGTGTATGTATTTGCACCTCTTTCTTGTAGCTTTGGTATTCTTTGTTTTGTATGTTTAATGTTTTAACTGTAATATGATGTAGAAAGGTTTTTTTCTGATCTTGACATTCTAAATGTTTTTTTGTGTTTTGATGGCTCTGTCCCTATATTTGGGGAATTTTAACCTTATGATGGTGAGTGTATTCTCTGCACCTTTATCTTAAACTTCTCACTCTCCTATGCCAATGAATCATAGATTTGATCTTTGTGTATGTGTGTGCATGCACATGTTGTATGAGCATGCATGCGTGTGCGTGTTTGTATGTGTGTGTATGTGTGTGTATGTGCGTGTGTATATGCGTGTGTGTGCGCGTGTGTGCATGCGTGTGCGTGTTTGTGTGTGTGTGCGTGTGTGTGTGTATGTGCATGTGTGTGTAGGCTAGAGGTCAGTGTCTGTTACTCACTGATTCAGCTAGACTGGCTGGCCTATAAGTCTAGGGATCCTTCTGTTAATACCTCCTTAGCACTGGAATTTTAAACGTGTGCTGCCATATATGCTTGCATGGCAAGCATTGTTTGTGTAATAAACCATCTTACCAGCCCCTATGTTTGGTCTTGTAACAGTGTCCTGTGGATCTTGTATATTCTCTTCATACTTTCTTACTATCTTTTTTTAAAAAGATTTAATTTAATTTTATTTTATGTGTATTGGTGTTTTGTCTGCATTCATATCTGTGTAAGGGTGTTAGATCCTTGGAACTGGAGTTACAGACCATTGTGAGCTGCCATGTGGGTGCTGGGAATTGAACTCAGGTCCTCTGGAAGAGGAGCCAGTGTTCTTAACCACTGAGCCATCTCTCCAGCCCCGACTTTCTAATTATCTTTGTCATTGTCTGAATGTTCTAATTCATCCACTTTGTCTTCAGGCCCTAAAACTCTGTCTTCAATTTGATTTATTGGAGAGGCTTTCCATTGAGTTTTTATTTGATTCAATGAGATTTTGATTTACATTTTTTTCAGTGTTTCTGTCTCTATTGAATTTCTCTTTCATATCCTGTATTGACTTTATTTCATTCAGATGGTTGTTTGAGTTCTCTTTGAATTCCTTCAAAAGTTTGTTTATGTCCTGTTTGATTTCATTGAATATTCTTATTTATTCATTCATTTATTCATTCATGCCATGTCTGTCACCCTCCAGTTGAGTGGGGCCAGGTTTTGGTTTATTTTTATTAAATACTTTCCTAAATCAATCCTGGCACATATGATGGAATGCCATACAGACAGACTGACTGAATGGGCTATCAGAAAGCTGACTTACAACAATCTAAGGAGCAATCTAAAGCTGAAGATTCCTGGAGGACAAAGATGGGAAGATTGAGGATCTTTTCCTTTGATTTGCCTGATTTTCAGAAATGTCAGACTCATTTTCATGATGTACAATTTGAAATTGCTATTGATTAACCATGACTTTTGAACTATTTGGCTCTGGGTTATAAATACCTGTTAAAATGTGGTATTATATTTTCCATGTTATTCAAGCTTTTGCAATTCTTCTGTGAAATAATACATTTTTGACTATCAAAAATACTGTTTTAGCAGAATATGAAGTGAGAATTGGGCTACTGAGTTACTGATTTGGAAATCTTTTTCAGTCTCTTCAATTCTGGGTATGGATGTCAGGAATTTAGATGGCAAAGGAAATATTGTTTTAGCATCACTTTTCTGAAAAATTATACAAAATGGTAATAACCCTTAGGCGGCAGCAGATCTGTGAAGATGCTCATGAGCCCACTGTCATGGGTCTGTTTCTTCCTCTTCACCATTAGGGTGTTAAATTTAGAAAGACAGACATCCAGAGGCACAGTGTGAGCAAAATTCAGTATTCCTCTGCAGCTCAGTCAGCTAAGTAAGTAATGGAGCGCCTGCTGAGGAGAAGGGTACAGCTGTACCCAGGGAGCGGGAGGCTGGGAAAGCAAAGTGAGAAGTCTTCACAGCCAGGAAGCACTTAGATGTTAAGTACCTTAATTGCCTCCTCAGGAATTCCGACAGAAATCTCTGGACTGGGAGAAGCAGCGTTTGGTTTATCAGCAACAGGTATCTTCTCTGGAAGCGCAGAGGAAGGCTCTTGCTGAACAGTCAGAGATAATCCAGGTAGGCTGAAGCATTTAACAGATGGGTTTTGATTGAATTTGACCTCCTGCCATACACCTTCTGATGGTTGCCAGTGTCTTTCTTGGATTGTTTCTGCTAACCTTTGTGTGGTAAGCCATCTTCCTCTACTATGGCTCAGTCTCTTAAGCATCTAGAGCTCAGATTCCTCCTGTCCCCATGTCGCCCTCCTTCCACACTGTCTTTACTCTCCTAATCTTGGTCTTCACTCCCACCTCATGCCTCTGCCCTCGGTCTGCCTTCCTTCCCATTTCTTTCTACTTCTGTCATTGGTTTTTCTGGCTCTACTTCTGTCTGCTTTGTTTGTCTCAGTGACAGCTTGAGCACTTTGGCTAGGGTGCCTCAGCTAGGGAGCTCAGTTAGTTTGACTGTTTGGAAAGAATGTCATTGCACTGGTATGCACCCTAGTGAAAGTAATGTCTTTGTGGCTACAGAAATGCTTTTTTAGTATGGTGGTAGGAATTTATAAAAAAAAAACAAAAACAAAAACTATTGACTTCAGCAAAAACTAAATTTAGGATACGTCTTCTTGGGACATAGCCAGCTCCTTCGCCTTTTTCCTTTAAAACTCAAGAAAACAAGAGGAATGAACAGAGAGATGGTGGTGAGGGTGTATAGTTGCCCTCTGTTACCTGTTGGATGCTCATCAGTTATGTATGTTATTTGTAGTATGACAATCCGTCTACACTGGTAGTTCTCAGTTTCTAGAATGCCAGGACAGACTTGGTAAGTCCAAAGAGCTAGAAAGAGATG
>LZPO01075955.1:4501-17239 GCA_001675575.1 Neotoma lepida
ACAGTTTCAGGCTACTGTCCATCATGGCAGGCATAATGGCAACAGGAGCTGGAGGCAGCTGATGCTCCATTCTCTTTCTCTCTTTTATCCAGTCCAGGCTGCAAGCCAAGGAAATGCTGCTGCTCAAATTCAGTGTGTGTCTTGCCACTGTATAGGCAAACCCTCATAAACATATCCTGAGGCTTACCTCTGATGTGAGTCTAGATTCTGTCAAGTTCACAGTATTAACCATTACAGGGATCTTGCTCAAAAATAAGCACATGTATAGTCTTGACACCAAAGACTCCAGTGTCAGGATCACATAGCTATGGAATCAAATTGAGTTTGGTCAGATCCACTGGTGACATTCTTTGGGGAGTTTCACACTGATCTAGTCTTGCCCTCCTCTCAAAAACTATGCATGTGAACTCAAAGTCCATTAAGATATTATCTACTAAGGGGTGGTCAGCTTCTTTAGTAAGAGCATCCTGTAGGGCCATGGGCAGTGAAGAAAGCCTCTGCTCTTGATAGAACTAAACTTGATGAAGTAAGTATTCCCTCTGTTAAGAGAGCTGTACTCACCACCATCTCCTGGCTCAGAGCTGCTCCCATCAAGAAATAAGACAGAAAAGGCACCTGTGGAGACAGTACTATCCAGCAGAAATAGTGTGAACCACAGAATCAGTTTTAGATATTCTAGAGCACATGTACAAAGTGAAAAAGAGGAAATGAATTGACTAATTTTACTGTGTTTTGTTTAACCCAGATTAAAATCATCAATGGGATATTTTACATTCTTTTATAATACCTACTCTTGGAAATCTGACTTCAGTTTTACCTTTTTTATTTTCTTCCTTTTTTTTCATTCACATCTCAATTTGTACTATTTAAATTTCAAGCCTTGTAGTCACATGTAGCTGGTGGTGACTGTTTTTGAAAACACATAATCCCTACCCCCATGATACTGCTTAAGTTTAGTTTGTTTTGAAAGGTTGGATTCTCAGAGTGTCTGCAGTAGGAGAAAAGAACATTTATTTATTATCAAATGACATGTAAAATCAAGTCATTATTATCTTAAGAGTTTAAATATTTACTCAGAGAATTTGGATAAATGGTTTTCTCAGTTTTGAAGAAGAAAGAAACCACAGAGGAAAAAAGTAGATTTAGCACTATGAAATAAAACATTCTGTGTGGTGAAAAGTTAGAATTATCATTAAAAGGGACACTGCAGAAATTGTGGAAGATATTTGCCTCTTCACAGATTTTAATGAGTATCTACACAATATTAAAAAACCCATTCANATACAGAAATAAAATTCATACCTTATTTGATTATAAGANATTTAACAGAGAAAGCAAATAATGAAGGGAATGTTCCATCTGTCTGTCTACTTGCTAAATGAATTCAAACCAAATGATTGTTAAATCAAGGTAACGCTTTATACTTATTAATGAAGCCATCATGATAATACTGATAAGATTAGAGTACAAAGAATACAGAGACAAAGTCCTTTAGAAATGCAACAGGACACAATAGCACTGGAGGCTTAAATGGTCCCTGTTTTCTCACTGTTTTCTCACTGTAGTCCTATTTCTTACATAGCAAGGACACAGTCCATTAAAAGAGAAGGCAAATGTTTGAAAGTATTCATTTCCACTTGTCACTAATGGTGAAAAATTGAGATGTAATTAGGCAGGTGATACCAGATCGCCTTAATGTACTGTGATGAAGCCACCAGAGTGGTAATTATGAAGATTAGATGGAAAAATGTTTAAAGTACACTAAATGGAACATAAGAATGGAGACCTTTTAAGTATCCATTTATGATGGCAGTATGACTCTATACAGGTGGACAAAGACCAGAATGGGATTACATAAAAATCAGAATGATTGTTTAAAAGGTGGAGGGNATATGGTAGGAATTAAATTTATAAACATGTTAGTAACACACATGAGTCTAATTGACAGTGCTTGAAAAAGTGCAGGTGCATTGTATTGATGGAGGACAAGATAGCCAAAGTCTCATAGGTGGAGATTTTGACAATAGAGGATCAACCTTTGAGAACCTTCGGCTCCAGAAACAGAGCATCTGAATCACCCATGGGGTGTGATAGTGGCCTTGTAGGCAGCAGCAGGCGGCAGTAGAATTTGTCATCAAGTCGAGGCCAGGGAATGAGCAGCAGCTTTGGCAACTTGATTCTTCCTCTTATGGGCCACAGAGCTCTGAAATGTACTTAAAAGATTAATTTTCTGTATACTCCATCCTTCTTACTATAACCGTGTGCAGCAAGCTATAGGAAATAAGACAGCAGGTTTTAGTGTCTTGGTGGGTCCAAATTGTGGCCTGTGGGTCATGTGTGCTCTAGATCACTGTGAATACAGCCCAACATGAAATAAACATTAGGGTGTGTGTGTGTGTGTGTGTGTGTGTGTGTGTATTTTGTAACTTGGTTATGTGGTTATTGAACATGAACTTTGAGATGACAATGTCATATTGCAATGTGAGAGGTTGGACACCCATTTGTTTCAAACCCTAATCATGTGGATTCATTTAGGAATAGGTACATAGTCCAGTGCTGGCCAGGGACAGCCAAGCCTAGGACCTTTCTTTAATTCCTGGGGAGAAAAGCTCTGCTTTCCATCTAGAATTAAAGCAGAGAGACCCTGCAGCTATCTTATGTTCGCAGAAGGCATCATTGGTTGGAAGTGAATGAAGTAGAACAAAATTCAGCTTTGGAATGCACGGACATGATGAGCTATAATCTTGTCTTGACATTTGGCATTTGATAATCAGGATGATTATGGTGTCTGCTGATCTTAAGGTGAAGCATGCTTCTTGTCCAGTCCCAGTCTGCCTTCTGTTCTTTCTCATGTAAAAGCACTGAGGAGAATAAAAGAATGCCATTGTTTTGTGTGTATGCTTAGGATGGTAGGAGAAGAGCCAGGAAAACAGAGAGAAACACTGATTCCAAGGGAAAGTTCCATGGAGTGACAAGATCTGAGTCACACTCAAAGGCTCCCAACACATAGACATAATAGTATTTGAGGAGCTGGGAAGGCTGATCATCTTGATTTGGCCATTAACCATTGTATACGTATATCTAATTTCAGTTTCAGAAACGTGTATAAATATATGCCAGTTAGAGAAAGGCTCACTCAAAATCAGTAGTCTACATATGCATGAGGAATAAAGACCTAGAAAATACAATAGAAAATACTTCCACTTCCACTACAAATTAAATCCATCAGTATTTTAGAAATTAAAGAACAGTAAGAAATGAGTAAAACTTAAATGGAGAAAATTGAAACTATAATTTTTACGGGAAGACATAAAAGAATGGAGAGACAAAGTGTTCCTAGATGGAAGGATAATAGTTTGTAAAGGTACTTATTTCCCTTCAGGTTGGATTGCTAGCATCACATACACCAGGTGTGATGGTGCAGGAGATGGAGGCCAGCCTGGGCTATATGAAACCTTGTCTCAGAGGAAAAGAATTGGAGAAAGGGCAGTGAATTGAACAAAGGCTTCCTAAAATTATTATGAAAGGGACAATGCATAAGTTGTGATACATAAGTACTTTGAAAAGTGTGGCATTGATTTTTAGCAGCTAAACTGAAGACATGTCTCAGGAAGAATTCAGAAGTAGACTGGTTAAATATGGGAATTCAGTTAATGGGAAAGCAAGGGTTTTAGTCAGTGGAATAATGTTGGACATATTATAAATGATGCTGGGACCAATGGCTCTTCATTTGGAAGAGAGTCTAGATGAAATTCTTGGCATCATAGTTTACATATTATATCCTACACAGAAAAAAAGATTCCTGATGTTAATAAACTAAGTGCAAAAGCTACCATGACCACAAAACCGATAGAATCATTAGCAGAATAGCAAAGTAATATTTTGTAATCTTTAATAGTGAAGGCCCTCCCCAAGACATGAAAGGCACACACATGTATGTTGTGGAATATTATGTGGGGGACTATTAGTTGAAGATGTGTTACATATGTTTATGATGTGGAACATTTGTTTAATGATGTAAAGATGTGTTACATTCATGTTGCATTTGTTAACTCTGTGAAGCTGTGTTACTATACCTGTCGAAAACATTTGATTGGTCTAATAAAGAACTGAATGGCCAATAGCTAGGCAGGAGAGGGATAGGTGGGGCTGCCAGACAGAGAGATTAAATAGAAGGAGAAAAAGAGGAAAAGGAGGAGCAGGAGAAGGAGAGGAGGACATCAGGGGCCAGCCACCCAGCTACACAGCAAGCCACNGAGTAAGAAGCAAAGAAAGGTATATAGAATAGAGAAAGATAAAATAAGACAAGCTAAGGCTGGGCATTCATAAGAAAGAATAAGTCTCCATGTATTTTTTTGCAAGCTGGGTGGCAGGCACCCAAAGAGTAAAGAGCAAAAAATAATCAACAACACATGAAGACACATGTGCAATGTTTTGGAATGATTTTTGATTTATGTAAAAGTTACAAAGACCTGAGATTAACAATTTGTTTAACACAAAGGCATGAAGTTTGAACATCCAAAGTTAAAACACGCACCCACCTCTACCTCACAGACTATGCAAAAGGCAATTTAGCAGAACTTATGTGAGCTTAAGGACTATGCTCTGGANAGACAGATAAATATTTCAGCATACACAACAGGGAGTGTATTATTATTATATTTAATAATGAGTGCCTATAATCAGAAGTATAAATTGGCAAACAACAAAATACATGGAAAAAGAAAGATTGGGCAGTTTAGAAAAGGAAGAAAAATTATGTTCACAGCACTTGGGAAAATGAACCCAGGCAAAGTTGTATTGAGAAAAATAAAAGTGAAAATAAAGTAATAGTATTCATCTATTAGAATGTAAAAAAAAATCAATAAACTTGGAAACAGGGCTGTGGACATAGCTCGGTGGTAGAGCTCTTGTCTGGTATGTGCAAGGCTTTGGGTTCAATCTCTAGCATTAGAGGGAAAAATCAACAAACTGATAATACCAAACATGGGGAAGATATACACATTGGCCTATTTTGTTGGAGGAAGTGGTAGTGTCCAGAATGTGTTGTTCAAGTGCAGAAGGTAAGCCANAGNACTGAGAGAAGCTAGCTGGTGTAGTAGGCATGCCTATACTCACAGCACCTCAGAGGGAGAGGNACAAGATCAGGAGTTCAAGCCCAGCCTTAGTTGATAGTAGGGTCTGATCCTTTCTGCATTTAAAAACATATTTATATTTGTGAATAAAGGAATTCAAAATGACATATAGNGTACCACCAATGAATAGGGAAAGGAATCATTTGTNTTTTAATTTTATTATTATAGTTTTTATGAATCCATTGAGAATTTTGTACAATGTACTTTGATCATATTCATCCCTCCCCCAACTTCCTAGATCCACTCCCTTTTTTACCCACCCAACTTTATATCTATCTATCTATCTATCTATCTATCTATCTATCTATCTATCTATCTATCTATCTATCTACCATCTCACCCATCCATCCATCCATCCGTCCATCCATCCATCCATCCATCCCTCCACCCACCCATCCATCTGTCTATCTTACACTCATCAAGTCCAGGATGGGTGACCTTCCACTGGAGGGTGGTTGACCTACCATGGAGCACACCCTTAAAGAAAACTGATTCNCCTCCCAGCAGCTATCAGTTGCCAATCCTTCCTCAGCAAGGGGTGGGGCATTGTGCCCACCTCCCCTCTCATGCTGGGCTTTGGGCATGCTTGAGCTGGTACAGGTCTTGGTCAANGTGCAGAGAATAGAAGACTGTTGAGTGCTTAGTCCAAAGTCTGGATCGAACTGCCTNCTCCCAAGCTCAGGGATCATTGCAGAAGAGGGAGTGGAAAGAGAGCCAGAGGTGGTAGTTGACTACAGTGGAATAGTGTTGTCTGGACACAGCAGGGCAGCTGCACATATGAGCTCACTGCCCTTAAAATCTGTCTCTTATACACATCTAGTTGACTACAGTGGAATAGTGTTGTCTGGACACAGCAGGGCAGCTGCACATATGAGCTCACTGNCCTTAAAATTGCGCATGTTTGGATGTTTGAATCNCATAGAACATGAATATATCCATGTTCTATTTATGTACTACTCATTGAAGTGAAAAAAGAATAGTATTTTTAAATTATTAAAAAATATAAAGCAAGCCAGTTCTGAGGGTTATAGCTTGTCATCCTAACACTCAGGAGGCTGAAGCAGGAGGATCACAAGTTTGAAGTCATCTGGGCTTGTATAGTGAGACTTTCTTTCAAAACAACATCAAATAAACTTATCTTACTGTTAAGTATTTGATCTATTTAAAATGAAAAGTAAGGATTTAGAAAGACTGAAGGTGCCTGAGTATGCCCCTTTAGAAGGCGTTGCTTGATCCTGGCCCTTGCGCCAGGTAGACTGGGNTGCCTCGAGGGAGCACAGCTCTCTGCAGTCATGTCTTCTCTCAGGCACCTTAGGTGAGTGGCTTCTGCACGGAACAGAGGGCCTTTGCCTGTGCAGGCTGGCCACTGGCAGTGCTTGCTCTGAGGCAGGTGGTGCACTCCTCAGAGGGCTTCGCTGTTGCACTGGTGTTTCAGAAACACTGATGAGCAAGAAGGGAACAGCAGATAAATAGCTTATCGCCAGTCAGAGCAGGCCTTGCTGTTTCTCTGATTCAATTAAAACATGTGCCCAACTGTGAGTTTTAAACAGTGTCATCAGGCTGTGTGACAACTCATCCAGGAGCACAATATGGTTGCACAAGCTATAAGCCAAACCTCAAAATGTCCTTTTGGGAAACCATTGGATGAGAGAGTTGTAGGTAGTTTGTAGTTTGTAGTTTGTGGTGTTTGTTTCTTTTCTAACTGTGTGTCATCCACTTATTCATCCATCATATGTCCTATTTGAAAACAAACAAACAAACAAAAAGCCAGAAATCACAGCAGAATTCTGAACATAAAGCACAATTTAAATATTAGTTCTTCGTGGAACTGTTTTTGCAAATGTTTCCACTTGCAGAATCTTCCATATTCTTTTAAAAATAATTTTCAAATGATTGATGTATTGTGGCCATCATTTTTCTTCCTTGAAGGGAAAATAGTTTTATCTTTTATTTATTTATTATTTATTATTAATTAATTAATTTACTTTTTACAATCACTGTTTCCCCTCCTTCCTCTGCTCCCAGTCACTCTCCTCCACTTCCCCTCTGCTCTCCCATCAACTCCTCCTCCGTTTCTATTTAGAGAAGGAAAGGTCTCCCACGGCTATCAACCAAACATAGCAAGCATATCAAGTTGAAGGCTGGACGAGGCAACCCAGTATGAGGGAAAGGGTCCCAAAAGCCAACCAAAGAGTCAGAGGCAGCCCCTGCTCCCACTGTTAGGAGTCCGACAAGAAGACCAACCTACCCAACTGTAACATATATGCAGAGGGCCTAGGTCAGTCCCATGCAGGCTCCCTGGTTGTCAGTTCAGTCTCTCTGAGCCCCTATGAGCCCAGGTGAGTCGAGTCTGTGGGTTTTCTTGTGGTGTCTTTGACCCCTCCGGCTCCTATAATACTTCCTCCTCATCTTCTGCAGGATTCCCCGAGGTCCACCTATGGGTCTCTGCATCTGATTCCATCAGTTGCTGGATGAAGCCTCTCTGATGACAATTGGACTAGGCACCAATCTATGAGTACAGTAGAATATCCTTAGGAATCATTTCATTGACTTTTTCCCTGTCATGTTTGGTTCCATCCTAGGTCTTTGGGCTATCCAGCCTCTGAGTCCTAGACCTCCAGGCGGTGTCAGCGATGGGCTTCCTCTCATGACATGGGTCTCAAGCTGGATCAGTCATTGGTTCGCCACTCCCACAATTTTTGTGCCACCTATACCTCAGTACATCTTGTAGGCAGGACAAATTGTAGGTTGAAGGTTATGTGCCTGGGTTGGTGTCCTAATCCCTCCACTGGAAGTCTTGCCTGGTTATAGGAGATGGACATTTCAGGCGCCTTATCCCTCCACCCCCAACTTTCTAGGAGTCTTAGCTTGAGTCACTTTCATAGGTTACTGGGAATTTCCATTGCACTAGATTTCTAGTTCATCCCCAGGATGCTCCTCCATTCTAGTTGTCTCTCCTAGTACTCTCTCCCTCTCTCCTCCTCCTACCTGATCCCTCCTGTTCCCACCCTGCTTCTCCACCCATGATGTCTATTCTATTTCCCTTTCCCAGGGAGATTCATATGTCTCCCCTTGAGCTCTCCTAGCTTCTCTGGGTCTGTGGATTGGTTGTAGCATGATTGTCCTTTGCTTTATAGCTAATATCCCCTTATAAGTGAGTACATACCATGTTTGTCCTTCTGGGTCTGGGTTACTTCACTCAGGATGATTTTTTTTTCTGGTTCCATCTATTTGCCTGCAAGTTTCATGATGTCATTGTTTTTAAAAGCTGAGTAATACTCCATTGTGTAAATGTACCACAATTTCTTTATCCATTCTTTGGTTGACAGACATCTATGTTGTTACCAGTTTCTGGCTATTACAAATAAAGCTGCTAAGAACACAGTTGAGCAAGTGTCCTTGTGATATGATGGAGCATTCTTTGGGTGTATGCCCAGGAGAGGTATATCTGGGTCTTGAGGTAGATCTAATTCCAAATTTCTAAGAGACNGCTATATTGATTTCCAAAGTGGCTGTACAAGTTTGCACTCCCAACAGCAATGGAGAAATGTTACCCTTGCTCCACATCTTTTCCAGCATGATCTGTCATTTGTGTTTTTGATTTTAGCCATTCTGACATTCTGACAGGTGTTAGATGGACTCTCAGTCATTTTGATTTTCCATGACAGCTGAAGATGTTGAATAATTCTTTAGGTGTTTCTCAGCCATTTGAGTGAGATTCCTCTGTTGAGAATTCTGTTTAGATCTGTGCCCCATTTTTAATTTGATTATTTGGTTTGTTGACATCTAGTTTCCTGAGTTCTTTATATATTTTGGAAGTTAGCCCTCTGTCTGATGTGGGGTTGGTGAAAATCTTTTCCCATTCTGTAGGCTGCTGCTTTGTCCTATTGTGTCTTTTGCCTTACAGAAGCTTTTCAGTTTCATGAGGCCCCTTTTATTAATTGTCAATCTTTGTGGCTGCACTATTGGTGCTCTGTTCAGGAAGTTGTCTCCTGTGCCAATGTGTGCAAGGCTATTTCCCACTTTCTATTCTATTAAGTTCAGTGTATCTGGTTTTATGTTGAAATCTTCAATCCACTTGGAATTGAGCTTTGTGCAGGGTGATAGATATGGATCTATTTGCATTCTTCTACATGCCAACATCCAGTTAGACCAGGACCATTTGTTGAAGATGCTGTCTTTTTTTCCATTATATAATTTTGGCTTCTTTGTCAAAAATCAGATGTCCATAGGGGTGTGGATTTATGCCTGGATCTTTGATTCCATTCCACTGATCCACCTGTCTGTTTTTATGCCAATACCATGGGGTTTTTATTACTTTAGCTTTGTAGTAGTACCTGAAATCAAGGATGGTGATACCTCCAGAAATTCTTTTATTGTACAGGATTGTTTTAGCTATCCTGGGTTTTTTATTTTTCCATATGAAATTGAGTATTGTTCTTTCAAGCTCTGTAAATAATTGCTTTGGAATTTTGATGGGGATTGCATTGGAATCTGTAGATTGCTTTTGGTAAGATGGCCATTTTTACTATGTTAATCCTACTGATCCATGAGTATGGGAGATCTTTCCATCTTCTGATATCTTTTTTAATTTGTTTCTTCAAAGATATGAAGTTCTTGTCATAAAGGTATTTTTCTTGTTTTGTTAGAGTTACCTCAAGATATTTTGTATTTCTGGCTGTTGTGAAGGTTGTTGTTTCTCTGAATTCTTTCTCAACCCTCATATCATTTGTATATAAGAGGGCTACTGAGTTTTTTTGAGTTAATCTTGTATCCAGCCACTTCACTAAAGGTGTAGAAGTTCCCTGGTAGAATTTTTTGGGTCACTTATGTATACTATCATATCATCTGCAAATAGTGACACTTTGACTTCTTCCTTCCAAATTCATATCCCCGATCTCCTTTTGTTGTCTTTTTGCTCTAACTAGAACTTTAAGTACTATATTGAATAGATATGGAGAGAGTGGACAGCCTTGTCTTGTTTCTGATTTTTGTGGAATTTCTTTGAGTTTCTCTATATTTAATTTGATATTGGCTCTTGACTTGCTGTATATTACCTTTATTATGTTTAGGTATGTCCCTTGTATCCCTGATCTCCCTAAGACTTTTATCCCTAAGAAGGGGTGTTGGATTCTGTCAAAGGGTTTTTCTGCATCAAATGAGATGATCATGCTTTTTTTTTTTCTTTCAGTTTGTTTATATATGGTGGATTACATAGACAAATTTTTATATTTTGAACCATCCCTGCATCTCTGGAATGAGGCCTACTTGATAATGGTGGATGATGTTTTTGATGTGTTCTTGGATTCAGTTTATGAGTATTTTTGCATCAATGTTCATGAGGGAAACTGTAATTCTCTCTGTTGAGTCTTTGTGTGGTTTGGGGATTAAGATGATTGTGGCCTCATAGAAAGAATTTGGCAATGTTCTTTCTGTTTCTGTTTTTGTGAAATCATTTGAGAAGTATTGATATTAGCTCTTCTTTGAAAGTCTGATAGAATTCTGTGCTAAAACCAGTATACCCCTTGATCCATACATCTTTATTTGCAAGTGTTCATTGCAAAGAGTCTTTGGTCTGGTTTGAGGTCCCAGGTTTCCACTACACATTGGATGTTGGGCCCTCACTGGGACTCCTTCTGGGCACCCTGTTGATGCACTGTGTTGTGGCGATCCTGCAGGTTTGGGTCTGTGGGTCAGGTCCCTTCACGTGCTTCAGCAGATCATAGATAGGGTGGATATTGGGGCAGGCCAGGTCATAACCCTGGGTCTGGGCAGCTGTAGGTTTGGTCCACCTGATGGGAAATGGGGACAGCTCTCCCATGGTCATGATTTTGGGGCTGGCTCATTCACACCTTCACTAACAGGGTTAGAACTGTTGTACTACCTGGTGGGGTGCAGGGCCTGCTCTCCTGAGTGTTGCAGCTGGTGGGGGTCAGGGATGGCTCTCCTACTCTTATGACCACAGGGCCATCTCTCCCACCTGCCTCAGGTGTTGATGGGTGGGGTGTGTGTGGGGGGTGGAGCAACTCTCCTTTGCTGATGCTGCCACAAGGCAGATGGGTAATGGGGACAGCTGTACCATGCTCATGATTTTGGGGCTGGCTAACCCACACCTCTGCTAACAGGTAGGCTCTGTTGTGCTGCCCTGGAGGGGTGCAGGGCCTGTTTTCCACAGTGTTGCAGCTGGTGGGGGTCAGGGATGGCTCTCCTACTCTTATGACCACAGGACCAGCTCTCCCACCTGCCCCAGGCATTGATGGGCCTGGGGCAGAAGAGGGGCTTCTTTCTCCCCAACCCCCATGTCACTACAAGGCAGATGAGAAATGGGGGCAGCTCTCTCATGCTCACAACTTCAGGGTCAAATATATTTTAACAGCTATCTGGGCATCTCGTTGGCCCAACAGAAACTGACAGAGAAACTTAACCACCATAGTTATTATCTTCCAGAGTCTGGAAGTTTCATAAAGAAAGACTATTGATCTTCACAGGCTAGTAGCCGTCCCTAGTTCTAGGTTGATGGTTAGTAAGTAACTGTAGCATGACTGGATTTATTAATATGGGAGAGATGGTCTATTATTAGACAATGAGCACTTGGTGATCAAGCCATAGCTACTGTTTTTAATGTTTTCTCTCTTCTCTCACAGTGAGTTATTTAAATGTATCCTTCTGTTGTTGCCCAATCTTTGTATGTGCTATATTCTAGGTAGAGGATGGAGTTTGGAATGGGGCTCAGGAAGAAGCCATAGACCACTCATTAACAAAGGTAGACACACAGAGCACCCAGGCTGTTCAATTAAGACCTGAGTTTTTGTTTTCCTACATAGACCACTAGAGCTTTTTTTGATGCAAAATCATCCTCAGTGCAAGCTAAGGTTACCAGCACCATTAGGTTAGAAGAAAGATTGTTTTTGGTAGCAGAACATAAAGATGAGTTATAGCAACTTGGAGGGAGTTGTGTAGAAGCAAGAAGAGGTCCAGGCTCACTGGCCAGGAATGAAGCTGGTGGAAGAAGCTGTGGGAGAGGCCAGTCCAAGGCCGTGCTGATGTTCAGTTGCTGGGTTCCCCGGTGAAGACTTTCTTCCCAGACTCTTGGCAGCCCCCAGGTCAGCACAAAGGGGTCCTGGCTCCAGGGCTTCACCAGTGGACTTCTAGGCAAATCTCTTGGTCTGGCTGAATCTGAAGGGTTTTAACCTTAAAAACAGGGTAGTGATAATTGACAGTATCCATTCTTCCTACTTTTGAGATTGTTGTAAGTATTCAAAAGATCAAATAAATCAGTCAAGGGATGTAGCTCAGTGGGTACAGTGTTTGCCTAGCATGCAGGAAGCCTGAGATAGATCCACAGCACCACATAAAAATGTAGCATGGTGGTGCATGTCTGTAATCCCAGCACTCCGGAGGCAGAGGCAGGAGGATCAGACATTGAAGGTCATCTGCTACATAGCAAGTGGGAGGCTCACTAGGCTATATGAGAACCTATCATTAAAAAAAAAAATCGGCTGGGCGGTGGTGGCGCACCCCTTTAATCCCAGCACTCGTGAGGCAGAGGCAGGCGGATCTCTGTGAGTTCGAGGCCAGCCTGGGCTACCAAGTGAGTTCCAGG
>LZPO01075955.1:17262-29709 GCA_001675575.1 Neotoma lepida
AAAAAAAAAAAAAAAATCAAATGCTTTGCTTGAATGAGCCAACAGGTCTCACATATAAAAGGAGTTATGTACCAAAGCCAGAAGTAATGATCACCTATAAGTTCTGCACCAAAATATTTTTCTGTATTGAAAACTGAAGCAGAGTATTTTAAAATAAAGTTTCTTCAATCCAGAATCAGATCCTTTTATGCAATTAATATAATTAATTAATACCTATAAATAATGTAATATAGATAATAATTAACATGCAATTTCAGAGTCTTCAGATCAACTGCATTTGATTGATAGGGCACTTTTGGCTTAAGTTCCTGTTCTTAGCTGGTGATGAAACTTCCTTTTCAGACACTGCCATCCCTGTCAGTGCTTTTAATCATGTCTAATAAGCGGTGCCAGGGGTGGCCTACCTCTTAGGACCCCTGCTTTCTTCAGTGCAAGCTCTGGTCATTAGGGCTCCACACGGATGTTGTGACATAGTCAAGCCACTCGGAGACTGAATCTTCCCAGCCACTGCCTTCCTGGCCTGTCAGCATGGTGACAGGAAGGTTGTCATTCCAGGAACTGGCCCCTCAGCTTTGCCATTTAGCTTAAGCAGCTCACGCTAGACTCCAGGCTCCTGCAATCTGGCTTAATTAGCAAGGCTACTCTCTCCATCCTAAACTCCCCAGGTGCCTCCCCCAGTGACCAAGTGTGGAGTGAAGTGACTGCTGGATTTATAAGGTTGCAACCCTGGCTTTTGATTGTGGTCCCTCATTATGCAGTCAGGGGTTCTGCCTCAGCATTAAAGAGATGAAAGCAAACCTGAGTCAGGGAAGATGAGACCCAGGTTCTGGTGGGGACACTCAGTCAGGTGTGGGCAGGAAGCCTGTCAAATTCAGGTAGCTGATAAGGGGAGGGAGTGGCAGTGGTTATGACAGGGAGGTGTGAGAAGAAGCAGGTGGGCACCAGGGTCTGTGCCTTCATCAGTTGCTCTTCTGGCTGTATGACTTGTGATCTGCAAATGCAGGGGGAGGGAGTGGGGATAGGGGTGAGGCTTCTGTGGGCTGGACAGTGAGCCAGCCTGGTCACTAGTCACAGAACATGTGATTTTATAAGGCTTTCTGAAGGCAAGCTCAAACTGAGTCATGGGTGAAATATAATCTTTTTTTTCCTGTTTCTCACTAATGCATTTTACTTATAATTTTTCTTTATTTCTGAGAATTTCATACATGTACCCAGTGAAATATGATCTTATCTACCCCCCCATTTCACTCTTTCTATTTCCTCTGTGTCTCCCACAACATCCTCCCCAACTTCATGTCTTTTGTTTGTTTGTTTTTTGATAACCTACCAAGTCCAGTTAGTTGCTGCCTGTCTGTGTGTGTGTGGCCATCCCGTGGAGTACAGGAAACTTGCCAGTGGCTATGTGCCCCCACCCAAGGATTCTCCCTCTCCCAGAAAATATCCACTAGCCCCTGAGTTTGAGGCGGGACCTGGAGATTGTCTACTCCATGTCTGCTGNAATTTTGGCTGGCTGGCTCTTCAGTAGGTCTTGTGCAAGTCACCACACTTGCCGTGAGTTCACAAATGCAGTAGCCACATCATGTACAGAAACAATCCTTTCACCAGCCTCTGGCTTTCACATTCTTTACACCTCCTTTCCCATAATACTCCTTGAGCTTTGGGGGTGGTGGGGTTAAGATAGGTGTCCTACTCAGGGCTGAGCACTTAGTCTCTTACTATTCATACCACTCTGACCAGTTATACATTTCTCCATTGACTGATGCCCTCTGCAAAAAGCAGCTTCTTGGATGAAGGTTGAGAGCAGCCCAGGGCTATGGGAGTCAGCATATAATCTTATTAGCAATACAGGAGTCTGCTTGTTTCTGAGATGTATTCATAACAGTCAGTTATACTTTATGATGCTGTGTTTGATTCTGATGTATGAGAAATGTTACCTCTCAGAATAAGATTGACAATACAAATATTAACAATTATTTTTCCTGTTCAGTTTTGGAGGTGAGGATCTTGCACTCTGAGAGTGCCACTGAGGCTGTGTTGTTAAAAGAAGAGGACATCCCTTAGAATTCTAATGGACCACTCAAGTGGAAGACCAGCTAATGACGTTGAAAACGAAAGTACACTGTCAATCACAGTAATAGTAAATACACTCTTCTCTGTGTGTGGTTCATATTTTTGTAAATTACGCTTTGGTTAAAATATGAATCTCTCGTGGCTGATTCCATAGACTCTCAGGATGGAATGCAAAATTGTTGCTAAACCAGATTAAGTGGAACACAAAAGACACAAAATCCATAATGTAAAGAATCAGTTACTAACTAATTCATTCTTTATTTGACACATATTAAAGGGCATCTACTACGAATCACTCGCTGGAGACTCAGGGTGAAGGAAACATAGACTCCTTTCCTCACAAAACAGACACTCGATGGAGATGAAGCTACTGAAGAGACTGTCCTGGAGAAAACCAGGGCTTTATCTCCATCATCTGGAACTGTAGGAAATGCAGATTCTCAGACTCCACCCAAGAAGTTCTGGGGCAGGTATAGAGAGGTGTGCTTTAACAAGCTCTCTGGATGATCACGAAGTCGACTCAGCTCAATGAACTGTTGTGCGAAGATGGCGTAGACATACAATTGCCTCACATAGCTGAGCATGCTTAGGTATTTTACTTGGATTGAGTATGGATGGTTCCTGGAAAGAGGGACCACAGAAGACAGTTGGGGACAGATACCCCAGCTGGGAATATTCACAGAGTATCTGAGGAGCAGAAAAAAGGCCAATGTGACTAGAACATAGTTACCAAGGCTAGGGNTGCTGCTGGTGATGGGTAGGGCTTGGCTGTTCACACAATCACCTGGAGGTTCTTTCAGGATGAAGGCTAGTAGGTCTTTGGGGGGATAAAAATCTGCATTTTAACAGCCCCTGATAATGAGGTTGCCTCTGGCTTGTGGGCCATAGTTTGAGCAGCCAGAGTACATTGCTATTAGGAGATGCCATCAGTACTGAGNTCTGTGGGAATATTATGAGTGGTTTGGACTTATTTTGAATTTTCTGCCTTGCTTCATTGAGTTTTGATGTCACTAGGNCTTTGTTCAATGATGAGACATTGATGAGATTAGATGACCTTTGGGATAGTTGAGTTACAATGACTGAGATTTGAAAGGAGAGTCATGTTTGTCCTTCCTTCCTTCCTTCCTTCCTTCCTTCCTTCCTTCCTTCCTTCCTTCCTTCCTTCCTTCCTTCCTTTCTTTTTTGTGTATCTGAATGTGTGTGTTTATGTGCACATACACGTGTGTGAGTGCTCAGTGAGGTCAGAGAGGGCATTGGGTCACCCACAGCTGGAGTTACAGGCAGTTGTGACCTGCCTGATGTGGGTTCAGGGGACTGACTCTCAGGTCTTCTAAAAGAACAGCAGGAGCTCTTAACTGCTGAGCCATCTTTCCAGCCCCAGAGAGAATCATGCTCTTTAGTGCTGAGTGGCAGAACCTGGCCAGGAGGGACTTGTCTTGGCCACTAGAGGGATAAGGCTTTGCCACTTTAAAGCACAGCTCTTCCTCCCCCTTCTACTCAGGTCCTGAACTGACCAGGAAGACCTTTTAAAAAGATGAAACATTTATTTGTTGTGTGTGTGAATGTGTGTATGCACTCATACCATGACATTCATGTGGAGGTCAGAGAGCAGCTTGTGAGAGTCAGTTCTCTCTTCCACCATGCGGCTTTCTGGGGCTGAACTGTCTTGCTGACCCCTAGTAGGTCCTTCTTGCTATCTTTTGCTCTGGTTTCTTTCCTTGTTCAATTCCTGTCTGATGATGTCTAACCCTTAGGTCTCTTCCAAGCACTAACTTCCTGCTAGTGTTCTAGTCAGTGTGGCTTTTCAGGGTTTGCTTTCCATCTGTTCTCTCCCTCTTGGGTAACAAAGCCTTGAGATCCATGCTGGAGCCAAGACTTCTTCAGACCTGTGCCACAGACCATAATCCATCCCAATTATTTTGGACTCATCGTGAGTGTTTCTTTGTTCCTTGGTAGTCCTCATGCATTTTTTTTCATGTTTGATGTTCTAACTGTGCATCCCATGGCATATGACAAGCACGTGCCCTGATAGTTTGTATCACTGGGTTTGCTTTTTCTACCCTGCTACAAGGCCCTTCCCATCCATATGACTAGGAAAACCTTCAAGTGAGTTGGTCACCCTGCCAAGTTTCTGCCCCTTAACTCTCTGCTGCCCTTTACTGGCCCCCGGAGCTTTGCCCTACTTTATAGTGGTTCCTTTGAGTAGCAAGTGCCCTCTAAGATGCTCTTTCCACTACATTCCTTCTTTCCTTTTCCTGTTAATCAAACACTTGTTGAGTATCTGCATCCCGGAGCACAAAGCTGAATAAACAGAGTTTCCTTCCATCTCCCGTACCTCACTGTCTAAGGGGGAGCAATAGGCAAGTGATGATTAGAGTAGTTCAGAAGGGTCAGCGGGAAGATGGAGAGAAAGAGACAGAGAAAGATGGATGGGTACCAGGAGAAAATGAATGTTTGCATTCCTGGTGGAAGCAAAGGGAGGTTTCTAAGGGGTTTCAGAAGGACAAGTAGGAGTGGGCAGGTTGCTGGAGTCTTGGATTTATAGACTAGGAGGGATGGAGAGAATACCAGAAATTACATTTTGGTTGACTTAATAATGAGCCATCCAGTGTGTGCAGGACAATGACATAGATCATTTAAATTCATACCATCTCTGCCTTCAGGCTTAAACATGGGGTCTCTTTTATAGTCAGTCTGCCTTGCATTTAAGTACACAAATACCCAAGAAAAATAAGCATCACAATTTCTCTGTTTAAATCCAAGCGAAGAAAAAGAATGAAATAGGGTTCTCTCTCTTCTCTCCCCTCTCCCTCCCCCCTCCTCTCTCCAAGATATGTTTGGCCTCTAAAAAGCGGAGGAATTTTGTATTTTCACTCTAGCATTATTTGAATTTTATGTGCTACATACCAAATAATAACAGCAAGTACATTATATCTAGAAAGAGGTTTTGTTCTTGTTGCTGTAGGAAAAAAAAAATTACCTCACTAACACTTCACCCCCCAATTATGCTGTTCTTTCAACAGAGCTCTGCTCATCAAGATAACTGACAGCTTCAATTGTTATTTGTAAAAAGTTGACATCCAGGCTGGGCATCCTGCCTGCAGAATGGCACAGGCTGAGGATGAATGGAAAGTTAACGAGCCCCTCTATCCCCCCCACCAAACCCCAGCATGAAGTACAGTCAACAGCATCTGGCTTAGTAACACATACAGGGAAACATTGGAACTCCAGGGAGGATGAAGTCATCACATTCCTACCTGGATAAAAAAAAAAAAAAAAGTAAGATGGCGAATCCTCTGCTTATCCATCAAGGGAGCATATGTCTTGTCATAGAGTATCATGTCCTTGTGGCCTCAGCTTTTGCGTTGTCCCTCTTAATGTCCCTGCTCTTCTCATGCAATCTGGCCCACAGTAGGTACTTCCAAAAAATATTAGTGTAATTGAGCAGAGTTTTCTTACCCTTTGGATGGAAGCATAATCGTTACGTCTTCTTTGCTGCTGGAGCTCCTAGGGAAGGAACTGCTTAGTCTGAGCATTCCACCGCCCCTGTGGACCTTTCACAAGCGTGCCAGAGGGACCCCATGTCTTCCCACTCACTCATTTGTTCCCTGCTTTGGGCTCCTGACAGCTGGTAGTGTCATTCAGCCAGTCCTTGCTTCCTCTTTCTGGAGTACCCTCCCCACCCCATTTTTCTTATAGCACTTACAATGAAATTGGGTTCTCTCTGTTTCTTTCTCTCTTTTGAAACCTGGGCCATGATGCNTTTGGTCTCTAAAAAAGCTGGGAATTGACCCAAGGCTTTGATCTTGCTAGATGTATGGCCATGACAGAATACCTGAAAAAAGGCAACTTGAAGAGGAATTCTTTTGGATCATGGTTTTAGGGGACACAGGCCATCATGTGGGTGAGAGCATGTGCCAGGAGTGCCTTGCCACCTCCCCTTGATAGAACAAGGAGCTGAGAAAATCCTAGGTAGAAAAAGGACTGAGGTTAACACCCTTGAGGCCCACTCTGCAGTGTCCAGCTTCCTCCATCTGAATCCCACCTCCTAAAGTTCCCATAATCTCTAAAATCAATGACCCCAGCTGGGTCCAAGTACTGAAACTGTTGACACACATGAGTCTGTGGGGGGCATCTCACATTTAAACCACGGCACTGGGCTGGCTCTCTGTTGTTGAGCTATGTTCTTGGCCCTTCTAAAATAGTTCATTTTTAGTTCAGTGCCCCCAGAATCTCTCACACATCATCCGAAATTTGAACAGGAAAATAATTAATNNGNATCCTTCTGAAGACTTCCTTGTCCCCAGCAAGATGGCGGAGTGCAATGACAGTAGAGGTTTCCAGGACTTAGAGAAACACTGGAAAGTGGCNTTATCAGCNTCCTCTTCAAAACNCNTAAGAATATCTACCTGTTTTCCTCAGATACGGTTCCGCCCAGAAGATGCTCACATTGAAGTCTGGGTGCCCCTCATCTTCTAGACCATCTATTTTAACCTTTGGCTTTAATACAGAAAAATTGCCAAAGTTAAGGTTTCTCTGAATATGATCAAAACCTAGTGTGGGTGTTTTCTAATATNAATTACCCAGCAGCTCTGTAAAGAGTGCAAGGTTGTGCATTAATTGAAGCAGTCTCCAGATTTTATACATAAAATTNGTGCAAAAGTCAAAACACATAAATTTGAGCAGGATTCTATGTGGGTTCTGTTACCAGAGTGATAGAACACATTCCNGCTTCCCTAATTACACCCTGCCGCTCAGGCGTCGCCGGNGCTGATTTATGCATTTCATCCATGTTCTTTCATGTCATTCTTTCCCTTAATAGCAGAGCACAGGGTTGACCAGCTTGAAGTCAATGAGTATCTGATTGAGGCTAATGACATCACTTTCTACAGGCCTAACGATTTCTATCTTTGTCTCAATTGTATCGCGTTAATGAGATCTATGCTTCTTATGGATATCAGCATATTTGGCATTTTTATTCCTCCACCACCACTCAGTTTTGCACCTAGTATGAACAAAATAGCATTCATATCATTGCACAAATATTATTCTTCAAGGATGGGATGCTTTTAAAACTGAAATGTCAGCTGGCCAACAATGTTACTATGAAATAGCTAGTCATCTATAGAAGTAAATCAGTGTCAAGGAATTCAGGCTATCAAGTATCAATATGTGGATGGCTTAGAAAGCATGAGGAAAGGCCCATGTCATGCTGGTGTAGATGGCCCTGAGTCATCTATATGTGTTCAAAGATTGATACCAAGATCAATGGCTCCTAACCTCAAATTAATGCTCACTGGACCATTCAGCAAGGAATAATTGAACATTTACACTATATCTGTGTGTGGGTATGTGCACATGTATGCAGATGTNTATGGAGGCCAGAAGAGGGCGAAAGATCCCCTGGAGCTGGAGTTATAGGCAGTTGTGAGCTGGGAACTGAACTCACNTTCTCTGGAAATGCAGCAAGTATATATGTATATTGTGTAGGTGTGTGAGTGCAGGTGTGGGTCTGTTTGGGCCGCAGCATGTGTTCAAGGTAAGAAGACAACATTTGGGAGACAGATCTGTCTTTTTATCTTATTGAGGCAGAATCTCTCCTGTTATTTCTGCCACTGTATTATACACTTTAGCAAACTTTTGCTTGATTTTCCTATTCCCACTTCCTGTCCCTAGGCATGCTGGAAGCATCAGACATTTTTATGTGGGTTCTGGGGGCTGAACTCAGGTCTTCAATTTTGCAAAGCAAGTGCTTTTACCTGATAAGCCAGTGGTTCTCAACTTTCCTAATGCTTCCACCCTTTAATACACAGCTTCTCATGTTGTGGTGACCCTCAACCATAGAATTATTTCATTGCTACTTCATAATTGTAATTTTGCTACTGTTATGAATTGTAATGTAAATATATAATATGCTGGATATTTGATTTCAACCCCCAAAGGGGTCTTGACCTGCGGGTTGAGAACTGCTGTCTTCTTCTTGGCCCCTTGAGCATATACTTGTATGTACAAGATAGTGTTCTAGGTGGTACTACTCCCTGACCTTGGGCTAGAGCATTTAGGGGCAAACTCTGTGACAGATTCCAATGTGAACTTCATCTTTCGTTCATCTAGTCTTTTGGCTTTGTGTTTGGTAGTTGCTGTTATGACACTGCTTTTGGAAGAGGCTCTCTGGTTGTAACANATGCCCTGAATTCTTCCCTTGTCTGGGGATAGAAGCCAGGCCATTTCAGAGTCTANGCATGCCAGTGAATATGACTNTATTATTCTGTGATGTGGATAAGGTGTCTTGGATGACTCTCTACTGAGTGATACTGGCAAACAAATCTAGGACCTTGCATCTAGCATCAAAATTGAGCACTAATAAAAACCCACCCCATAGTTTGTGAAGTGGCATGGAAAATGAGTTTCCTTTGTGAGAGCCAAGCTCTTGAAGGTTGACACCAAAGCAGTTGTGTGCAGGATGCTTATTACAAATCTGTACTCTCCAATGGAGAAAAAAGAACCAGGGGTGTGTAGAGTGAAAAGCTGAGCTGTCAAGTAGGTCTGACAACACTCTGTGGAAGCTCTGGCTATTCCCTCCTTCTGAGTTGATCCTGATTGGGAAGACACTTATGGATCTTTATACCACACATTTCTATCACTCACAGAAAATGAGTTGTCTGAAGAAGAAAGTACCTTGGGTGGNGGTGNGATGAAGGGGTGCTGATTCATATTCTGTTGGAGCTGTTTGCTGGAGTATTAAGTCATCCCTTGAAGATCTGATAGTTAATCTTTATATGATAAAAATTCTCTATAGAGGCTGGAGAGATGGATCAGTAGTTAAGAGTGCATACTGTTCCAGTAGAGGACCCAAGTTCAGTTCCCAGCACCTTCTTTAGGCAGCTAACTGCTGCATGTAACTACAGATCCAGGGGATCTGGCCCTTTATAGCCTCTGCAGAAACTGCACTCACTTCACTGAAATACATAAATCTTTAAAATAATCTTTGCAAAATAGGAATAGAGGGGAACTTCTTAAGCTTGATAAGGTACATTGTCAAAAACCTGCAGCCAGTATCATACTGGATAGTGAGAAAATGCATGTTTGTCCCTAAGTTTGAGTACCAAGCAAGACAGTCTTATCACCCACATTCAACATTTTTAAAAAGGTATTTATTTTTAGTTTCATTTATGTATGTGTGTGTGCATCTGTGTGTGGGTATGTGCACACATATGCAGGTGTCTAGGGAGGCCAGAAGAGGGCAGCAGATCCCCTGAAGATGGAGTTGNAGGCAGTTATGAGCTTGGAACTGAACTCAGGTTCTCTGGAAATGCAGCAAATGGTCTTAACTAATGAGCTAGCTTTCCAGTCCTGTGATTTGGAATGTATGNCCACAGAAAAGCCTACATATAAATGTGTATATTGGCTTTATTCATAATCAGCCCCAACTGGAAGCAACTGAAGTATCCTCCAAAGTGAGTAGATTGAACTGTTGTCCATTTACTCAATGGAATATTAGTCAGTGAGAAACTAATGAACCATCAAGCTGAAGAAAAGACAGATGAGTCTTAAGTGCTTGTTGCTAAGTGCAGGAAACTCATCTACAAAGGCTACATTTTACTTGATTTAAATTATATAACATTTTAGAAAAAGTAAACTATATAGACAAATATCTAAGTGGTTTGTTAGGGATTGGAAGGAGGTGGGGGTGTTGAGTAGGTAAAGGGTAGGACAATTTTTAGAATTATAAATCTATTCTGAATACTACTGTAATCACTTTTATTTTTCATTGCATTTATTTTGTGTGTGTGCACGCATGTGCACATGCCACAAGTATGCATGTGAACATCAGAGAACAACTTACTGGAGTCAGTTGTTTCCTTCTACCACGTGGGTCCGGCTTCTGGGGATCGAACTCAGGTTGTCAGACTTGGTGGCATGCACCTTTAGCCCCTGAGCCATCTCACCAGCCCCATTACTGTAATTGTGACAGATGATATTATGCATTTGTCAAAACCCATTGAACTTTACTACAACAAAGAATGAGCCTTAATGTATGCAAATTAAAAAGTCATTTAGAAATCTCAGGGTGAAGTAAAGACTGTGACAAAGCAATCTAACTTTATTATAAATATATGAAGCAGCCTCCCTGGATGGGAGGTTGTCAGAGAGAGAGGATGACCTAAGCAACTTTGGACACGAGTGGAATCTGTAAGACTTAAGACGGAAGAAGCTGTTCCCGAGTGTTTCTGCTTGATAGAGCTGCATCTCATGGAAGCATGGGCATGAGCAACTTTGATGGCCATGAATATTTGTGTATTGGAATTGAACAGTTAAGTCAGTGTGGGACCTAGGCAAGGGGAAGGAACAAATGTGGATCATATAATAACCAATTAGAGTTGGGGGTATCAATCCAAATCCATGTTTATGCTGATACAGTGCTGTGGTTGGGATGTGTGTCTCTCAAGGGCCCACATGTTAGAGGCTTGCTCCCCAGCCTCTGTAGCTGTTAAAAGGCAGGTCTGGTAGAAGATTTTAGATTGAGGGAGTGCCCTTGAAGAGGATAATGAGGCCCCATCTCTTCCTCTCCCTTGTTTTTGTTCCTGGCATGAAGCAAGTAGTTTTACTCTGCCCTTGCTCCAGCCTTGCCCAAAAGCAACAGGGCCAACTGATCATGAGTTAGAACCTCTAAGCCAGAGTCCCATCACCCTCTCTCTCTACAAGCTGATCATATTAAGTATTTGCTATAGTGACAGAAACCTGGATTTAGGACAGTTTTTGATCTAGATGACTGTATATAAATACATGCTCATAGATACCTGTATGTCTCGTTAGTACACCGTTACATTGCCTTGTGTGGTTAGCTGGATGAGTCTGGTAACAACAAACCATGAACATCCTGTATACTTGCTATTCACATTATGGTTTTAATACCAGTCCTTGATTCAAGAAATGTGATCTTCTTGGAGTCTAAGACTTGGGGCAGGAAATACACAAGGCACACCTACAGCATCTTGTATTCCAGAAACCTCTAAACGAAGCCACAGTGCTGGGAGGCCAGCCTGGTCTACACAGAGAGTTTCAGGACAGCCTGGGCTATGTAGAGAGAACATGTGTCAAAAAGAAAGAAATAAAAAAACAAAATCCCCCCAAACAAACAAACGAACCCACAGACTTCCCCATACGCCAATCTGATGAAGGTGAAGTATTTTCTCATTTGAAGTTCCCTCTTCTTGGATGACCTTGACTTGTGTTGAGTTGATAAAACAAACAAACAAACAAACAAACAAACAAACAACTAATGGGTGTAGTTACTCTACAGTGGGAAACCTGACAAACATGACCTCAGTCAGGTGACTAAGGTCAAATTACCAGTGGTGAGTCACACTGATGCATACCTTATACCTTTGATATGATGTGACAAAAACAGTTCTTCACCTACATGGTCATACTTCCNAAACCCTGGTCTACTCCTACGGAAAAAATATCAGACAAATTCCAACTGTGGGGCATTTTATAACACACCTGGCCAGTGCTTCAAAACTGTCAAAGCCATTCAAAACAAGGAAGTGGTTGCAAACTGTCACCACCAAGAGAAGCCTGAAGAGACATGATGTAGAAATACAGTGGGATCCTGGATGGGATCCTGGAACAGTGAAAGGGTGCTAGGCAAAACTAAGCTACACTGAATCAAGTGTGGGCTGTAGTTACTAATAGAGAGTGGGTATGGGTTCATTAACTGTCATTGTAAGGTTTGTGAGACCTTGCTACCCCGTCTTTGCAATTGTTCTGTAAACCTAATGTTAGTTTTAAAAAAATGAATCTTGTTTCCAATTAAAATAGGCATTCAGACATTGTGCCAGGCACTGAGATGGGCAAGGCATGACCCTGTCCTCAGAGAGCTCAGCCATGTGAGTTCACAAGNGTGTGGAAATAGATTTAGTATTCAGCCCAGTCACGAATGGGCAAAGGGGCTTTGGAAGCTGATAGTTTTAGATGAGGTCTCTGAAGACTTCTATTCCATATCATGAGGATTTCTCAGTGTTCTCCCTAAAATTCTTGTGAAAACTCTGATGGGGGAGTGTTCACTTCTTATTTCCAGGACAAGGCTCGTGAATTTGTGTGTCTCCTCNGAGGGGTCTCTTAGCTCGGATCTTTGTCATCCCCAACACAATGCTCATCGTGATCCCTTGCTTGCTTTTTCCTCCCTTCTTTACTTTCTATCCCTTTTTCTTTCNTGCTTGCTAGTCCTCAGTCTATTAAAGATTTTAAAATGGAAGATGTTTGTTTATGAATTCTGAAGACCCAAATAGCTTAAGACTGTCCATTTGACATGCTGTTTGTAAAATGTCCCTGGCCATTGCCCCACAAGCACTTTTGACTGGCACCCCAATG
>LZPO01075955.1:30844-41849 GCA_001675575.1 Neotoma lepida
TGAGTGGGTGCGGCAGCCTCAGATTGACAGGAGTGGATCTATGGGTGACAAGACAGTCAATGTCCACTCCTGTCAAGATGCCGCTGTCTTCTCATGATGGGATAAGGAGTAAGAAAATTCCTGGATGGGCACTAAGAGTAAGTAGTGAGGTTAGTGGCCTCAGTGGTCTGAAGTTTTTTCTCTTTAGGACTACTTAGCTTGGGTGCCTTTCCCAGAAGGATAAAGTGAGGTGGATCATGTAATCTAGCATTCTGGAAGCTGAGGCAGGAGGATTGCTGTGAGCTACAGAGTAAGACCTGAGAAAGCAACTCAACCTGTCTAGGCAGAGTGGACTGTGTGATGTGTGACCATGAGATCTGGATACACTGGAATATTACTTTCAAAGATCATCAGACACGCACTGAGCTCTGGGCCCTCAGCTGGACCTGAGACCTGAGCAAGGATGANTGCATTATTTTCATAGTATGTGGACCATCATGCACTGAAGCCTCATTCACCAGGCTTTTCATTCTGTGCTGTGTAGAATCTCGAAACTGGCTGTGACTAGTAGTGCTCCCATCCCTGGTTCCACAAGTCTGAAAAGGGAGCATGAAAAGGTTTTTGTTCCTTTCCTGCCTGGGAGGTTGGAGGTCCCACCTCCTGGGAGNTCTTCCTAGTTCCGAGTAAGAAAGTGGCTGAAGTGGTAGCACAGGCGAGTCCTTTTTTTTTTCTTATCAATGGTTGCAGTGGATTATAAAATGGAACCCAGCAGGCATGGTAGGGCTTGCATCTATTTCAAAAGGACCAGTACATTCTGAGGCCAAAGACCATCTTTGGAGAGTGTACTGTAATGAGTGTTGTCAGTGGTTTTTGTAGCATCAAGNCTTGGCGGGGATTCGGGAGCAAGCTGATGCCCCTTCATTTTCAGTTCCAATCACAGCTCCACAGAGTCAGTCAGAGTCCAGCTGGGGTCTCTTTTTCACGCTCAGGCAAAGCTACAAGCCATCGTTTGTGGAGGGGTTTCTGCCTGCAGGGCCTGGGGCAGGGTTGGAGCTCTGCACACTCTGCCGTCAAGGAGCTCACAATCTAAGCCCCCCAAACCTAGAAACCACTCATGGCTAACAGAACAGCAGCCCAGAGCAGAGCTTGGAGGGGGAGTGAAGATGATGCCTTGGTTGGGAGGAGAGACTTTTCTGTGATGAGTAAGAGTGAGTGCCAGATGTGGGGACGAGGAGGAGAGAGGGGGGCCATGACTTCGTTACTGGGGCATGTCGGTGACCTCCTTGGAAAATAAAGAGAAACATAAAATCTACCAGGAAAGATTCCATTTCACCGGCTCTCAGAGCAGTGATTGCTTCATAGCTCCTGAGCCAGGAAAGAAGCATCTCAAGATGCCAGGAAAGAAGCATCATCTCAAGATGTCAGGAAAGAAGCATCTCAAGATGTCAGGAAAGAAGCGTCTCAAGATGGGCCTAGAGGAGTGTGGTTTGGAAGGGCGTGGAAAATGAAAACTTCTTTCCCTGTTAATATCCAGGTTTATATTTCCTCTACCTTTTGCATAAGAAGCCCTACCCACTTAAGAAATGGGAGGAGTAATAAAAATATANACCTTCCAATAAGATATCTGCCCCGATTAGGAGACAGTAANGGGTGGTGTGTCACATTGGAGGTGGTTGGTCCTAAGGAGAGGTGCCCTGGACATTTAGAATCAGGGGCCCATGTATATTGAAAAACCGGGGTCATGTTGACAAATCAGTGCTTATTAAGCTTTAGCATAAAGCAGATTACCTGGAAATCCTGTCAGAGTGGAGATTCTGACTCTGCAGGTCTGAGGCGGGGCCCAGGATCATTCACTTCTAAGAAATTTCCAAGTGAGTCTGCTGAGGCTGGGACATGCTCCACNTGGTAAGCAGTGCTGAGGGGAAGGTGAGCTTGTTAAAAGTTGCAGGGATCACTTTATTGAAGACTATTGCACTAGGTAGGCAAGATTAAACTTTATCTCAAATATAGCAGGGCAGCTGGGGATTTATAGCTAGCAGGCACAGGGAAGGAGAGATGAAAATGATTAAGCAAATCTTGGTTAAGGGGTTGAGGAAGAGGAAATTGATTAGATGTCAAGGGAAGTGGATTGTCCGCAAACTGGCTTCAAAATATTCTTGCTGGAGTATCGAAGAAGGGGGCTCTGAAGAGTCTGGCTAAGGACTGNTTTGCAGAGGGCATCCTTGTGGGTAGCCAGGTGCTGGAGCAGAAAACCTGGTCCTGTATTCCTCTGTGGCTTCATTTGTTAGGAGTGAACATTGCTTCTACCCCAGGTAAAGGATTAATGNTATAACATGTTGACATTTTTGACAGTGATTCCATATGTCAGTTAGGAGAAATCTGACATAAAAAGTTACTTGGGTTATCATCTGATGACCTTTTTCATTGGAAATGGCAATTTAGAGCATTTAGGACAGGTTTAAATATTCTATTCTCAGAGAACCAATGGTAGGAAAATGCTGTAGGTAGTTCTGGACACCATGGCTTTAAGTACTAATTAAGTACTAATTTTAATGCAGCCCTCTTTTAACCCTCCCTCAATGGTCACCTTCAAAGCAAGGTTTTCTACATGTAAAAAATATATATATATATTTGTTATAGATATGAGTTTATCTGTTGCTAATGATACAATACTCCTGACTGGGGTTGTTATGAGGAAAAGTGGTTTATTTTGACTCATGGTTCTATTGGTGCAAGGTTGATGGCCTTCTTGCTGTCAGAGTCCTGGGGCAGCACAGAACATTATGTGAACACACACACACACACACACACACAGAGAGAGAGAGAGAGAGAGAGAGAGAGAGAGAGAGAGAGAGAGAGAGAGGAGAGAGAGAGAGTTTTCTGTCCTTTAGTCTCTATCTTCTTGTATCGCTGTCAGGGTTTAGTAATGGAGACTCTACCCCAATGGTTGTATCAATCCTTGTCACCTCCTAAAACCTCACCTCTAAACACTGTGGCTGGATTACATTTTTACCCTTTTGAAAAATTTATCTTTATTANTTTAAATTATCTAATGTGTCTGTCTCATGTGGGGGTATGTGCATGTGAGTGTAGGTCCCTGCGGAGGCCAGAAGAGGGTATTACATCATCTGGAGCCAGAGTTAACAGGCAGTTGTGAGCCTCTCTACATGGGTGCTGAACTCAGGTCCTTTGCTAGAGCAACGAGTGGTCTTACCTGCTAAGTTACCTCTCCAGCCTCAGTTTCCACCATCTTAATATCTCACAAGAGGAATAAATTCACACAGGAAGNTTTGGGAGTCACTCATTGAAAACATACTCAAATCATAGCNTTAAAGANTATTGTAAATGTCTGAAAAATTCTGAGGAAGTGCNAAGAACAGGAAAANGCCCTTTTAACCGTGCATACNATTGCCTTGTCACACATGGGTAATCTATGCACGTGTATGACAAATACACAGACATAGGCGTGCATCATATGTCTCACTGCNTGCTCCTTTATAATTTGCTTTCTAATAGACTGTTGACCTGCAAATAGGCCCCTCATGTATGCACCGCACTTGACAGTGTCGAAAGCTTTCCATGCACACAGTGCTGTGCACATTTAGCACCAGGAGCTCCTCAGAAGAGCCTACCTTGTCTCAGAGCTCACCCNCTGTATCTCCTTCACACCACAAAGGGCAGTGTGCCTGTTCTTTTAGATGCTTTCATAACCCTCCCCCATTATCTTCCTCCTGCTCCATCTCTGCTGAACAAACAGCACCTGNAAGCCCTCTTCTGCTTTCCCAGGAGTCCCTGCTGGCTTGTGGGTAGAGAAAAGGGCACGGTGGTCAGGTTTCCTTCCTTTCTTGGATTGGGTCATGAGAAGGTGGAGAAGACNGGGGGAAACATGAGCTCTGCAGGTGCTGGGGGTTTCTTCCTCTATTATCTCAGCCTCCCCAAACCCAGGCCACCTTCTTTAGCCTGAGGCACCTCTTGTGACCTCATCTTTTTCTGTATTTGCTAAGCACTATTTATTTAAAACCCCATTGTTTCTTTCTAGAACGGAAGCCAACAGTTGTCTTCCTTCTCAGGCAGGGGGAGGAGACTTGGAGATAAAGGATAAAGGATATGGACCAGAAATCAGGGTCCTTCCACCACTTCCTTCCTGTGTGGTGTGGGCATGAGCGATGGTGTAATGAGTGGGAATTTTCTTTCTTTTTTTTCCAGTTGACCTTTTCAATGACTTTGGGCCATGCATGGACTCCCTATGGATCTCGGCTCTTTGAAAAATGGGAACAGAAGACATTTCTCCCTGCCCACATCAAAGAAACACATGGGTGGTGCTGTGTGGANTATGACTTGCTAGCCCCATNTTGGTTGTTATTATTATTTNTGTTGTTTTGGTCTTTGCTGCCATAAGCAATGTTGCAGGGAGAAAACACACATCTTGACAAGTCTTAGTTTTTCCAAATAAGACAAACTGATAAAAATAGGATATAAAGGTTGTATGGTGAAAACCACCTCCTCCCTGTTGCCAGTGTCTTCTCAGAACAGTAGCTACCTTCAATCCCATTCTTTGTGTACTTCTGAAAGTATTTCCTGCACTTAGGATTGTATGCATATGTATGCATGTGCATATACATATATGTGTTTACTTTTAAAAATAANAATTCATTTCTGCATCTTTCTTTGCAGTGTTAGTCACTTGGTGATCATTCCATACCAGTACACTGTGTTGTATGTTATCATGCATATTTACTTCATGTAACCATTATTTTATTGATGGAGATTGAATTTAGTTGCTGAGNGTGGCGATTTCCCATTCTGCTGCTGTGACCATCCTGTGCAAACAGACCTGTAGCGTGAGTGTTAGAAGTGGAACAGCTGGGTGAAAACATATGAGTACTTTACATTTTAGTAGAAATTGCCAAACTGTCCTCTGGAGAAATGTCAACAATTTACATTTGCACTGAGAGAATGTTCTTATACACCCTCACTGCTGCATAGTGATCACAGCTAATTTGAATTTATAATGCTGTCTTATTCTTAGTTTAGTTTTGGGTGTCTGTAGTTTTGAGTGAGCTGGAACATCTATCTCTCATATGCTGTTAAGTCATGGATTTGTGGCCTGCTTGCTCATGCTCTTTTTCCATTTGGACGAGCATGTATTAAGAGGGCTGGGCCCAATTTGCTTTCTCCTGGGGCTTGTCCAGTCTCCCTCCCAGCTCTTCCATGTTCCTGTCTCTCTGCTCTGCATCTTGATGCTGCTCTGGCAGACACAGAAGCCCCAGGCTTTGGAGCTGCTCTATGACGCTCATCATTTGCCCTGATAAGTGAGAGTCAAGAGCACAGTTCTGTATTATTTATGATTCCCCCGCCCCTTGGTACAAGAATGTATTATTTCTCTTTGCCAAGTCTCCAGGAGCTGATGTGAGGCAAGTGCCCTTTTGGCTTCATAGGATGAGAAATGGAGATGAGAAGACATGTAATTGGCTATCTGAGTACCTAATGAGGCAGCATGGAGGTTCCAGGAATTTGCTTGGCTATGATGACTGTGTGAGCCAGAACCAGCCTCCTTAGGTGTTCAGGCTGGAGTCGAACACTGGCTTGGGGGCTTTAAGATGAGTGCACCCCATCTCTTGCTTTAGTGTGGATTTGTTGAGGAACACTGGGTGGCACTTACTGTCTTCAGGGGTCAGTAACAACACTTGGGGACCTTCAAACCACAGTGGAGATTCGGCACCTGTGGAGAGGAGATGAGGAAGAAAGGGTTGGAAAAGAAGAGCCTAAGCCTTCAGGGTAAACCTGGGAAAGACTCTGCCATACCTATGGACAGCTGAGTCCTAGGACAGAAATGCTCAGACACCGGCACGCCATCCTTTGTACCATTGTTATCGGGGAGCTACCGAGGAAGACCTTGGCCTTGGTTGTCCATTAGGCTTTGTAGCTGGAGGCAGCAGCTACCTGCACCCATCTTGACAGACTCCCTTGAGGTCTGCACAGGGCTCCTTTCTGGTGCAAACTGTTTTGTTTATATGATTATGGTCAGAATGTGGGTATTATTTTGGGTCCCTCTCAAAGACTTGTAGCTCTAAAGGCATAATTATTCAAGGATTGTGAGCCTTTTCTACCGAGCCTTTTCTACCAGTGTTTTCTTACCTATCACACCATTTTGTACTTGCTGGAAGTAATTTGTTCTTCTCTGTTGTGAAATATTTTAAAATGTGCTTCCTCTAAGATGGGCATGTTGGCTTATGTTTGTAATTCTGGCATTCAGGAGGCGAATGCAGAAGGATCATGGTGAGTTTGAAGCCAGCCTGGGCTATAGAGCAAGGTGCTGTCTCATTCCCACCCTATTTCCTTCCATCATTTATAGAAGTTATATGAGTTGGTACTAATTTAGAGTATGAGGTCAGGTATAAAAATGAGAACAATTTGAGGTCTATGTGTTGACGGGAAGGGTACAGTAAGTAGATTTCATTACAGGAAGCAGATGGAGGTTTGGTGACAACAGTCCTTGTTTGGGTCTTCTGAGAAGTAGGTGTTAAGACCGGGTTAGATATACAAGGATTTTTATAAGGGAAAAGCCCATGAAAGAAACTGGAAATTGGGCAAAGCAAGGAGAGATCTAGACTATCATACAGGTGTCACCCAGAGGGAAGTCAAGGAGGAAGGGGGTCATGTGGCATTTAAAGACAGCTCAGACTCTGTGGGAGGTTCTGTGAGGCTACAGGGAGATGAGCCAAAGGCAGATGTCAGACAGTTCTGTGTTGCTAGCAATAGGCTTGCCTTAGAACTCCTGTCATCAATGGGGAGCCCAAGAAGGTTAGCAGAGTGCAGATAAGTCAGTCGATTTCAGCACACCAGGCGTGGTCCTGAGGATGGGGATCTAAGATGCACATTCTGGGGGCCACCATCTGCCCTGACTGACTCTGAGTTTGTGGCAATACTGTTCATGACTTCATCCTACTGTGCAAGTGAGCATGTCACTTTGTTGAGGGTGGTGGCTATGGTTAAAACCTGGAGACAACTCTATAAGCCTGTCCTTATGGGACAGATTTCTTAAGATCTTAATAATACACATTTTGGGAGGCTTAAGTGCCCTTCAGAGAGCGCTGTCCCTTCCCTGGCTCTGCTGCTTAAATTCAGCGGGAGCCATAAGTCACCATAAATTAGACCCACCTCTGTCTCCCTTTAAATATCCCAGAACACCAGAGGTCTACACAAAGATATTTTTGATGTCCCATATCTCATGTCCTCTTCTGAGTTGAGCCACAGAACAGAGGGACAGTTAGTGTAGAAATGAAGATTCATCTGCTGTGTTCTACTTGATGCAAAGAAGTGCGTTTTCTTTTTGCTTTCTGAGCTGACAGTGTCTGCTCGGTTCACAGAGAAGTGCCTTTGAAATGTCAGGGGTGAGCAACTCACTTAGTACAAAAGAGGGCACCGCCTCAGGAGGTGTCAAAATACCCTGAGATCTGTCTTCCTCATCAGAGGTTGGGTGCCCGTGGGAGAATGCTGCAGACTTTCCTCCTAATCTGAAGCCTTTCATCCTCCAGATGAACAGTTTGGGGAGCCATTCCACACTCATCTCTAGAGCTCCCTGAGGGAGTGTGCCCCTTTAACCAATGGCTGTAAGCTTAGTCCTGTACTCTAGTTTGATGTTTCCCTGCTTTCCTTCTTACTTTCCCTGACTCCTTATTTACAAATAAACCACCAGTCCTTGGTTCAATCTCTGATTTCAGGAGAACTTAAACTCACAGGCCTCAAAACCTTGAAACTAAGTCTTAATAACACAGGTTACCAGTGAGACCTTTCTACAAGTTTCAGTGCTGGGGTCAGAAGCCAATGGCCATACACAGGCCAAGCAAGCATTCTACCACTGAACTACAGGTTCATCCCAGGGCTTCTTAAAAANTTTTAAATTGTATTTGTTTATTTAAGATTTATTTTCAGTTCTCATTCATGTGTATATGTGTGTCTCTCTAGTGTGTATGCAATAAGTGTTTGGGTGTCTGCAGAGGCCAGAAGAGGGGATTAGATCCCCTGAAGCTAGAGTTATAGGCAGTTGTAAACTGCCCAGCATAGGTGCTGGAAATTAAACTCAGGTCCTCCTCTCAAAGAACCATAGCAGTTTTCCACTGAGCCATTCTCTAACCATTTATCTATCTATCTATCTATCTGTCTGTCTGTCTGTCTGTCTGTCTGTCTGTCTGTCTGTCTGTCTGCCTGCCTGCCTGCCTGTCTATCTATCTATCTATCTATCTATCTATCTATCTATCTATCTATCTATCTATCTATCTATCATCTATCTATCTATCTATCTATCTATCTATCTATCTATCTATCTATCTATCTATCTATTGTGTTTGTGTATGTATGTGTACCATTGACATACAAGCAGGCAGAAGACAACTTTTGGGAGTTGATTTTTTTCCCTTCTACCATATGGGTTCTAGGAATAGAACTCAGGTCATCAGGTTNTAATTGTCTTTGCCCTCTCTGCCATCTTGCCACCTCCAAGGCTNGCTTTTGATGCTGTATCCTCTAGGAANTATCTTGTGCTTATTGATTCGTTATTAAATTCATTGTTAGACAGAATCCTGGTGTGAATGTCTTACTCACTTTTATACTCCACTGGCAAGCAGAGGACCTATCACAAAAACCTAAATCAGTGGTTGCTGAATGTCTTGATTCCCCACCAAAACTGAGGAGACTTTGATTTCTGTGGTTTCTGTGATAGTAGCATCACTCTATCCTGCTCCATAAGGTAGAGTGCCATGCTCTTCTCTACATGACCCCGAGTCCTTGAGTTGAGGAGTGTTCAGTAAANACTTGCCANGTACATGGGTGATTTTCTTCATTTGTGCTTCTTGACCACATGGTACCTCCAGCTTGCTACCTGGCTGTCACCTTTCTCTGAGATATGTGTCTCTTCTAATGTATCTGGCAAGTTGACAAACCCTGTTGGACTTTGTGTTTCTTGCTGAATGTGCAATTGACTTTCACTCAAAGTCCTGATGTGATCTTGGAAATTCTGATTCAGGCTTGCANTTAGGCTTTCTAAGCAAGCTCCTGATGGTGAGGAAGAGGATTGCAAAAGCAATTAAATGAGATAGAGGATGGGAAGCACCTCAGGCCTGGCTCAGGCAAGTGGACAATAGTCAGTGGTTATTAACTTATTGAATCTAGTATTCTTTATTATATACAATTACAAATTGGGTATGTTTATGCCCAATATATGTTAATATATATGTAATATTTTCACTCCTTATGCTATTCTTTCTTCCAAACATTACTTAAGGTACATGACAGTGAATATTGGAATAGTGTTTTGGAGGCAGGGAGATTGTATTATCCAAATTCTAGACAAAGGATAGTTGTAGTATCTAAACATTAACTTTGTCCCCAAGCCAAACAGAGACATAGAAGTGTCTTTGTCACCTCTTTCTGTCCTTCATGGGAACAGAGGGAACTGGCCAGCTGCCTTCATGTGTGAGTAATGAGTCAGAGTGGGGATCTGATCCAGTCTCAGTGTTTGCTGATGAGAATAGAGGAAAAGCAGGAGAANGGGGGCTGCAGGGGGATGCCTGTTTCTCTGCTTTCTGTTTGTTGGAAAGAAGTTAAGATGTAGAACCAAAGAAAGTATAGCTGTCCCCCTGGCAGTGCTCATGACACTTTGAAGACCAAAGATACGGCCCAGATATGAGGGTGACCAAAATGATGTATGCATGACCAGCTCCTGCTGTGATGGAGAAGGCCTCAGCTAATGCAGGTTTGTTGGCCAATTAGCCACGTCCCTCACAGCAACTTATTCCAGGCATTCTCCTTTCCAGTATGCATCTTGTGCACATTGCTTACGTCGGAAGTTGTTTCTGGAGAAATCAGATGAAGCAGTTTGTATGGTTGAGGCTCCGAGACAATCCTCATTTCTTCCACCCATCAGTTTTACTGGAAGTTGTTTCTGGGTCCTTGTTCCCCAAGCACACAAGCTCAGCATTGGGGAATCATACCGTCACAGATGCCGACTCCAAGTTCATTTATGCAGTCTTAGTTTTTCCCCCGTTTCCATCGTGAAGAATGCCTGAGATGACATCAGAGCAGGACGCCTTTGGCTTAATGCNAGGTCTGCAGATATTTTCTATTAAGTCTGGAAAGTAAATATTTTCAGCATTGTGGGCCATCCAAGCTCTCTTGCAATTCCCCGACTCTGCCTGGTTGCACAGAAGCAGCTGTAGACACAGAAATGAATGGGCATGGCTGTTTTCCATAGAAACTTTATTTATGGACATTGAAATTTGAATTTCATATAATTTTCACACATCATAAAGTATTATTCTTCCTTTGATTTTTTTTCTCCAACCATTAAAAAATGTAAAGCACATTCTTAGCTTGTGGGTCATACAAAAACAGGTGGCAGGCCAGATTTAACCACCAAACCATAGTTTATTTACTCATAGCTCTGGCTTACATGGTAATACTAATTGTTCCAAGGGGAATCGGCCTTTAAGCGGTTGTCTGTGGTTGAAATAGCCTCGTAAAAGAAAGAACTATGTGATTGTGTGCTTTGATAGAAAGCAGGCACAAGACCAGGCATCGTGCTTCAGGACTGAGATTTAGGTATTCTGGAGGTGGAGGCAGGGTGATTATGTGTTTGAGACCAGCCTGGGCTACAAAGTGAGAGCCTGCCTAATGAACAAACAAGCGAACACGGGTAAGACGATGTCTTAAGTGTGGGGAATTCCCAAGGGTCCTGGAGCTCTGAAGTGCAGAGGTCCCAAGACAGGATTGGAGTTGCGGCTCATTGGAACCTTGGCCTTAGGAAAAAATATCTTGATTTGAATCCTTACTCAGCTTCTTCCAAGCTGTGCTATCCAAGGCAGCTATTTGATCCCTCTGTGCTTGTCNCCTGCTGGAACATGGGATGTCCTTACAGGATGGCAGTGACAACTGGAAGAGATCAAATGCCCATACAGGGCATAGTGTTTTATTGATTCCTTTATAAATTATGATTGATAATCACCTTGACTTGTCTTTTACTTAAAAC
>LZPO01075955.1:73315-88040 GCA_001675575.1 Neotoma lepida
CATTGAAAACTGAAAGATTTCAGTTGTCTTTTCTGACATTTCTGGACAAACTGTGGACCTAGTGACACCTCTTTAGAAAAGGGTGCCCTCTCTAGGTCACTTGACTACTTGGTTCCTAGTGACATCTGAATTTGTGCCTTCTGGTTGACATTGCAACTGGAGAAAAAGAGTAAACCATCTAGAAAGTAAAGACAGCCCAACACAAAACAGTGTGCAGGAGGATACCAAGTAGGTAATGCCAAGGGGGCATCTACTAGGACTTCAAGGAAGGGAAGGCTAAGGTTGTTACAACAACTGTTTTATAAGGTAGCTGGGCTTCAACAGCCNACAGCAGTGCTGAGTGAGAGAGATTACNGGACAAGAAAAGAACAGGGGTAGTATGTNGTGGGGGTCAGGTGATAACTGAGGGAGTTGTAGGAAGTCCACGCTTTCCCTTGATCCCAGTTCACAAGGACTTAGCGCAATCTCCATTCTCGTGAATGTTCCTGAAATGAGTAGTGGGTGTGGAAATCTTTTTTTGTGGTCTCCCTTTCCTCTAGAGATAGGCTCAGCACTTCTAGCAGACTCATAAAAGAACCTTTGGCCCCCACATGGTGAGAATTACTGGTACAAGGAGATATTAGGAGCCAGTGTCAGATATGTGACTTGGACATAGGCTCCAGGAGATCTTAGCTTCCAAATCAATGATTCTTGACCCTGTAGGTGAGGTTGAATTCTACATGCTGCTTCGAGGGTGATTCAAGATACACACAGGAGGTAAGAACACCTACTACCTATAGTATTTGTGCTATGTGTCTCACACTATACTGATTTTAAAGTTGAGAATAGGTGCTAGAGAGATGGCTCACTCATTAAGAGCACTCACTGCTCTTGTAGAGGACCCGTGTTCAGTTCTCATCACCCACACAATGGCTCACTACCATCTGTCACTCCAGTCCTGGGGGATCCAATGACCTCCTCTGTCTTCTGCAGGTACTAGACATGCACACGATGCATATACATATATGTAGGCAAAACACTCATATATATAAAATGAAATTTTAAAAATTGAGATGAATTTCACATAATAAAGGGTTAAACATTTTAAATCACACAATTCAATGCTATTTAATACATCACAATGCTGGGCAGCCACTGTGTTTATCAAGTTCCAAGACGTTTGTACCACCAGAAAGGAAATCTGATACCCACTAAGCAGTCACTTCCCATGGTCTGCTTCCTCTAGCCTGACTAGCTTGTTTTCTGCTCTATTGATTTATCGATTCTGGATGAATCATAAAAAATGGAATCATGTAATATGTGGTCTTTTGAGTTTACCTTTCTTACTTCTTCCCATAATGTTTTCGAGTTTCATTCATATGTAACATGTCTATTATTCCTCTATAATTACTGGTCAATCTTTTATTGCATGAATAGGCCATAATTTCTTATCTATTAATCAGTTAATGGACATGTTACCTATTTATATCTCTGGGTTACTGTAAATTATACAGCAGAGAGCATTCCTATTCAAGTATGTGAATACTTGTTTTTAATTCTTTGAGTGTGTGCCTAGGAGTGAAATTACTAGTTCGTGTGATAATATGTGTTTAATTATCTTTCTAATAAGGGTCTTACGTAGCCCAGGCTTGTTTCCAACTCATTATATAGTTGAAGATGACCTTGAACTTCTGATTCTTTTGCTTCTGCTTCCTGGGTGCTGGGATTACAGGTGTGCACCACCATGCCCAGAAAGACCTGTACCACCTGAGCCACATTTCAATACCACATATTTAATATTTTAAGGCTAAATGTAGCTTTATCTGTGTCTCCCTTTACTCACCAATTCAGTAAGGAACAGTTCTAATTACCTGTTAAAGATAAAAGATTTTCAGGTAAGAAAACCAAGGCCCCCAAAGTTAAATGGGTCTCAGAAGGTCATGAAGCTAATAAGTCATAGAATTGAGTTTTAAATCCAGAGTCCAACCTGACCGCAGCAACTCTTACAAAGGAAAAACATTTAATTGAGGTGGCTTACATTTTCAGAGGTTTAGACCATTACCATCATGGTGTGACATGGTGGCCTGCAGGCAGATATGGTGCTGGAGAAGGAGCTGAGAGTCCTACATCTTGACCCAAAGACAACAGAAAGTAGTCTATCTCACTGAGTGTGGCTTGAGCATTTATGAGACCTCAAAGCCCACCTCCACAGTGACACACTTCCTCCAACAAGGCCATATCTACTCCAACACAGCCACACCTCCTAATAGTGCCACTTCCTTTGGGGGCCATTTTCTTTCAAGCCACCACAGTATACCTGCTCTTTCTAGTTGGCAGTGATGCCTCCTGGAAAGGTGGAAAGAAAAGGACCTCCAGAAATGGTATCCATTTCCGTTTTCACGAAAGAACCCCCATTGGCAAATAATAGGTGGCACCAGGTAGAACTCTTACAGCAAGACAACTTTTCTTTTTATGAGTAGCTCTTTGATCCAGGAAGTTAAATAGCTTACTCCTTGCTGTACCAGGAGGTCACATCCCCCCTCAGGCTCTGTAAATAGATTGAGTGGTGCAGTGGTTAGACTCTCACAGCGATGGAAACCCTAACTAAGACATACACTCCTTCTCCAGCCTTCCCCTCTTTCCTCCTCTTGTGGCTACTCCTTCCGTCTTTTACTGCTTCCAGCCCTTTGACCCGGGATGCTGGTGGTTTCCATTGTGCATGAACTTTTCAGCAGCACATCGAAGCAGGAAGCTGTGCAGACATCTAGGTTTTCATTTCAGGCAGGAATTTCCTACCCCTTCTCATGAAGGACCCATTATAGGTGGTGTTCATTAGAATTAATACCCATTGACTGGGGAAATGTGGAATTGATCACAGATAACCACAGATGCCCGAGGAGTAAGGAGCAAGGTCGAGGGTGGGGTGGGGTGGGGAGCTCATCACAACAGAGACCTGGCAATGCAGAAAATGAAATTGTCCTATGACTATGATTGCTGGAAGTGCTAACATCACTCTGTTGTATGTGCTGCCCCAGAGAGAGACACTGAAGAGACTTGCTGTGCTCAGATGCTCCTATCTCCTTCTAAAGTGGCTTCTGTTTTCAGTGCATTAGAGGGGAGAGGCCACTCCAGACATCTGAGCATGTTAATAGCAGACAAAGTATGTTAGCGATTGCAATGAAATAGTGCACCTCCAAATAAGTTTTTAAATTCCCCTGACAGCTGTTGTTTCAGAAATAAAAGCTCCTGGAATGTCCCTTGGTTTTCTTTCCCATTCAGATGCATTAAGCCGGCAGGCTTACATACACCTCTTGGGATCATCTGCCAGATCTCTTGCCTTGGTTCCTCCTGTTCTGGCCAATGGGAAACACTAATAGGAGACCAGGGGAAAGGGAGAGGTGGGGTTGAGTGTCCTTAAATTCTTGGTTCACTTCATCATGNGGTGCAGCTGGGTGCTGCTGAGTTCCTTTCTGGTGTGTTAGGTCTCTGCAAGAGCCTTACCAGTGCTGTAAATCTGGCTGAGTTCTAGTAATACTCCCTGGTGTGTCCCTTCCTGTCCATCTTAGAATCATAGATCCTTACCTCTTAGTTAATCCTTGTCTGCCCCGCCCCCTCCCCAAGCTTGCCCTTGTTGTTGTGCAGATTTCTTGTGTTACTTACTTGTCATTGTGATATAATACTTGATGGAACACCCTTAAGGGAGAGAATATTGATTTTGGCTCATGGCTTGTGGCATGACTTGCTTGCATTTTTGTAGACTAGGAAGGAGAGACCTTGGGCCAGAACCAGAAATAAGTATCATCTCAAGGTCTCCCCCCAGCTACACACATTACTGGTTAGGTCACCATTCTGAAAGTTCCACAACCTCTCAAGCAATGTCACCAGCTGGGAAGCAAGTCTTCAAACACAGGAGCCTATGGAAGGCGTATCTGGGGGACATCTCATATCCAAACCAGAAGAGTTTTGATACACTTTCAATTCCTTAATGATAGCTGCTTCCAGCTATGATCCTGACCAGCACAGCCATGGCTATAAGATCACAGGATGGGGCTGGAATCTAGGTCTAAACTGAACACAGAGCAATTAAAATGTGGTACTGTTATCCTGCACCTGATAGGCCCAGACAACAGGGAGCCTGAAGGCCAAGGTGGAAATAGGGGCCATAGGAAAGTGGAAAGGAAGTTGCTGATGACCTGGTACACTTAGGAAAAGGAGACAGACAGAGAGAGAGGAGAGAGAGAGAGAGAGAGAGAGAGATACAGAGAGAGAGAGAGAGAGAGAGAGAACCAGAGATTCACTCATCTATAGCAACTTGAAGGATACCTTATGAGATGAGCAATGACTTTTATCCGTGCATATAGAATTCACTTTCTTAGAAGTCCTTAGACACTAGAATCACCCATCCCCTTGCCCCCTGTACTCTGAGAGGAGGCCCCTTCCAAGTGCATCTGACTAGTCCATCTTCTCACTTTTCCTTCAGGATCTGAGCTCCTTTGCACCAGTTCCCTGCTTCTGTGGTTGTCACTAAATAGTTCCCCTTTGCAGTTTCTCCCACCATGATAATTCTTAGTCTCTCTCTTTTTTCTTCAGATAAGCAGAGTAGCCCGGGAGCCTTAGCCATTCTGTTGAAAGTGCCTGTGGGTTCCCACAGCTTCGTCCTAATATTATCCTTCATTTTCCTACTGCCAGAATGTGAAACCTGGCCAGAAGAATTTTTGATCCTACCTATTTGTGCATCTGTGCAATAATTTAACTTAGAAAATGTGCTTGGTGGAGTGACCACTAACATGCTCATTATTTCAGAGATCCCTTGAGGTACTGAGATCTTTAAAAAGTCAGTACTTATATTTTGATAATAGGAAAAGAAGCCATCCTATAAGGAATTCTAAAGATGTTTATTTATTAGGTGAGAACATAAACCTCTAGGTATGAAACTTCTTGTATGTCACATAAGGTAAGACACTTCAATGGTAGGTGCACAGGGAGACCCGTGAGGACAGAAAAGGGACAGTTTTTGTTTTGACTCTTAGGGTAAAGGACATTTTCTCTGTGGTCTCCTAAGCTGACTTAGGAACTACTAGATACTATATATTAGGACATCTTTGTCTGTCTGTTTCTCATGGGGTATGTTGTTGATCCCTGAGGTCACTCCAAGCTTTAGAGGCTTACTAGAAGGATCTATGGATTCATAGAGAGTTGTATCCACAGTCATACGTATTCTAGTGGAAGGTTTACAGAAAAATCAGCTGAGTCAAAACATACCTGGGCTAAGGTCTGGAGGAAGCTAAGAAACTTGNAGAAACTCAAGTTCTCCCTGCAAAGTCACACAGGACACTCCTAATTCCTCCAGTGGTGAGTTGTGAAAATATGTGTAAAATGCTGTCTACCAGGAAGCTCACCAGACCCTGAGAGTCTAGGATTTTCATTGGGCGTGGCTACTGCAGGCTCCCATAAGGAAAGCAGATGTTTCGTGTAAGCTTCTCCTTGTACAAATTTGGTTGTCAGCACAGTGATCTCTTCTCAATTCTGGGAACAGTGGGAACTTACCCCAAATCCAAATTTACAGATCCCAGCCAAGGGCTGACCTTGCAAATGGCTATTTCTCTGCTCTTTGGCTGAGACAAGCTGTCATTTCTAAGGCAGCGACTCCTCAGGTCTGTACTTCATTTATTATCACACTAAATGTTACACTGATTATCTGTTGCAGAAGGAGGCAGTTGTGTAGCTCCCTAGCAAGGGTGTTTTCCTGCCCCTTGGGCCCCAAAAGGATTAGGACTCCATAGCACTGTGGCTTGGATTTCTTTATCCAGTCACTTAGCACTGGTTTCTCACTCTCAAAAGCGCTGCTAGAAGTTGGCTTCAAGTGAATGGCTGCCTGTGCTCTTCTGCATTCCATCCCGAGGGGCCGAAATTCCACTCCCTAAGGGCCCTTCCTGTCACATAAAAGACTTGCCTCTCAGGGATTTTTCAAGTATTAAAATGTAGCTCCCAGAAGGGTTTCCCACTAAATAAACTGTCTTTCTATTTTGCTCCCCATGCGCTACTCTGACCAACCACCCTTGCATCCACTTCTGCCTCTTGCCCATCCTTGTTAGCCAGGATCCTATGCCATGACNTCTNCAGCAGGTCCAACACTTGCTTGGCCAGGTCAGGTGGCTTTTGTGCAGTTCTAGGAGCAGCATGAAGATAGGACATTGTTTGGTTAGGCTCTGACTTCATTAGAACTTTGATTATTCTTCAAGCAATGGTTGAGAACGTTTGGTTCAACTAGAGGAGACTAAGGAGGCTAGCGCATCTTGGGGCCAGAGGGCGCAGGGGACTCCTAGTGTGGAAGGGGTTTAAGGGCATATTTCCATGTAGCACCACATGAATCTCAGAGTTCCACTTTGGGCCCTGGTGGAGGAGACGAGCCTAGCTGGAAAGGTTCTGCTCCTTTGACAGTAAGGCAGCTCCGCTTTCATGCTGAAGATCAGAGTTCTTTCAGAGACTGCCCAGGAGGCTCTCTTGACACAATTTGCTCTAAATTGTTGAGCAAGTGCCCTGCAAACGTCTTTTTATTTCTCTCTTCAAAGCATTCGTGGTGTTTAGCAACAGCCTCTCTATTGCATAGTCCCCATAGATACTGTCACTTCTTTCCAGCTCCAGTGATGCTGCACAAATCATTGCACCCTCTCCCACCGTGGCCAATCCCAGGTCCCCGTAGGTAGCAACCCAAGTAATCATGCTGTGCCCTGATGCCAGGCATGGATGGTACCTCATCCCTTCACGTGAGCCTGGTTTTCAGGTCAGTGTGGCAGGCAGAATAATGCTCCCCAAAGTTATCTCCGCATCTGAATTTCTGGAATGAGGAATATGTAGCCTTGTCTGGGAAAGGGTTGATAAAGTAGATGATAGTGTGTGAAGGATCTTGTTGGGGAGATCATCCTGCATTACTGGGTGGGGTTTAAAATAATCGCTTGCACCATTTTGGGAGGGTCTGTATTGCAGAAGCTTATGTAATGGTGGGATAATATGGGGTTTGGATAATATGGGGCTGAGGACCAAAGAATTCAGGCAGCCTGCTGAGTTAAAAAGTTGTGCTTCAGTTACTGTATCTTGAGACGGGGCGGGGGAGGGGGAGCTGACCTTTGATTCTAGCTTTAAGAAGTCATTGGCTGTCCCTGAATTGATAGAGGGTGGTTGAGGGGTAGAATGCATCTTCCCAGGTGACCCACCAGGGGACAGTGCTTCAAAAGCACCTGTGAACTGGCAGCAGTCAACACTTTCAGCAGCTGGGGAGCGAGGGTGACGAATCCAATCAAGCAGATCTTTTCTGGCATCTTTGGTCAGGTACAGCCCTAAGGAGACCATCTTGACATGCCAAACCATATAGATAAATAAGTATTAAAGCAACGGTGGCTTTTCTGTCCCCTTTGTGTTGGCCTCCAATTGCAGGCCCAGTCTCACTCGCATCAAAACAACTGGGTGAATTCAGCTGCTGAATAACCCATGACTTGTTGGTTTTGCAAAAGTCAGCTGCTTTCCTGAGTTCTTTCAGTTTGTTTTGGATTGTTCAGGCAACCTTGGCTGACCATTGGCTGGTGATCTTACGGTGAACCTCAGACCACTGGCATGATCACATTGGAGCAAGAGGCTTGCCTGGCGGACTTTGCCCTGCTCTGGGGCCTTCAAGTAGGTACCTGTGGCCTATGAATACTAATCTCTTGTTTTTCCCCTGATCTGATCAGCCTGGGAAATGGGACACCAGCAGTCACCAATGGAGAAGGGGGTTCAGCTTTAATTATTTCACCCCTTGGTGGCACAATGAATACATCCTAACCGATGGAAAATGGGATTCTTCACTGAGCCACAACCTGCCCAGATCCGTAATTTGATACAAAAGCTTCAGACAAATTGAAATTAAAATGCATTTTCGATGCTTCTTCCCATCAAAGCAGTTTGCACCAGCAGGCTTCTCTCTTTCATGCGTTTGCTATAGAAACGGGGAAAGCGATCAGCTTTGGGGTTTGGTGGCTGTGGATGTAACAGTCTCCCTGCTTGCCAACTGCAGGTAAGAAAATGAAATAAAATGAAAAGCAATTGGGGGCGTAATTATGCTCTCCAAGATGACTTTATGCTGTAGAGTGGCCCGTTGAATCTGTAAAAGGCACTTCTCCTCTGTTCCTGTTTTCCCTTGGGTATCATGGCCACATTAACTAAGGCGAGGGAGTTCATATCCATGCTCAGGAGAGTTTGTATTGTTTCTTTAAGACGTGGTATATGCACACTTCTAATTGTTCTAGCCTTCATTTAGTTGCTCTCCTAGAGGTTGCTCCAATTGACGACGTCCCCTAAGCTGGATAGCGGAAGCCTGTTTCTTCACACCTTTCATACACAGTATATCAGGAAACCAGAAATTAAATTTTTCTATGTGAGAATTGAAATTGGCATTTTGTTACTGTTTGGATTCATCGAGAGGGCAGTCAGGTGCCTTTTATTTTTTTATTTTTTTTTTATTGAATCCTTGTATTTATTGTTCTGAAGCCTAAACCTCACCTTTCCCCGAGCCCTTTCTTCATCCTTTCCTTCCACATTGGCAGACAGCTCCTTCTTCATCTTTCAATGCCTGGGAGGGCCCTCGCTCTTGACATTATAGCTGGCCTTGCATCCCGGCCTGCAANGAATTTGATTGAACTCACTTTTCTTCTTTCCCTTCATTTTCCTCCCCTTTAATCTTTATTTCCAAGCACAACGCTGTGCACCCTGTGGACACAATAAACACGTGCTGATTGACTGTTTTATTTATCTGATTTTTATGGCTTCTTTACTCTGAAGAGCTCCACAGCCTTCATAGTCATTAACTCAAAAACCCTCAAACACTCTAGTGTAGCAGCTGTAATTACTGCCTGGTTTCTGGGATGGTGAAACAGAGGAGCTAAGGGTCTCCGTANTATTGAGGGCCTGGGGGAGTGNTGGGGGNACTCAGCCCTTTTGTAAGCTCTGGACCACAGGGTATATGGAAGGGGTCCTGGTCAGAGTGGCTCAGGGTGATGGGTGGGTGATCACTAGATCTGCCAAGATTCCTCTCATTAATGCATGACTGAATAGACATAGATGTCAGTTCAAACCTGAGGTCTTCTTCTGGATATGACATGATGATGGGCAGCAAGAACAGTTAACTTTATTGTGATTTTAGGAGATGGCAGGCCGTGTGCCACATAATCATCATCATGGTCTGTCTTAGTTTTCAGAGCAATCCGGTGACCTGCCAAAAGGTTAAGTATCTGGGCTNAGACAACAAGAAACCAAGCACTAGGTGGTGGCCCTCAAAATCTATGTCCATATTGCCACCTGTGGAGCGTTACAGATGTAAGTGAGCTAAGTATCTTAGAATCAGACTATCTCAAAATACCTAGGTGNACCCCCAGTCCCACCTGGCAGACATCCTTGGAAAGTCACGGGGAGGCAGAGGAAGAGAAGGCGGCNTGAAGACANCAGAGATCAGAGTGACGCAGCCACCAGCCCATGGGCTTGGAGCCAGTGGACAGAGGAAGAGGCAAAGAGGGATTCTCTCCTAGCACCTTAGGTCCTGCTAATGTCTGGGTTTCAGATTCTAGCCTTTAGGANGGTGAGAGNNTGAAATCCTGATCTCAAAACATTTTTATGAATACAAAATAACTGTATAAAATAATGGGCATTTTTACTGTAATGTGCCCTGATTATTTTCCACACTTTCTATTTCCCTTTCACATCCTTCTCCACAATTCCCTTTCTTCGTGCCTTTTATGTCTCCTCCCACAACTGGCCACCTCAGAAAAACATGTGAGACTTTTCTTGGGGAGATTGGCTTGCCACGCTACCTAATGATCTGTAGTTCCAGCAAATGGCCTGCAGATGGCATAATTTCATTCTTCCTTATGGTGGAATAAGCAACTTGTTTCTTCCCCATTGATGACCACCAAAGCTGACTGTTGTGGACAGTGTAGAGATGAACATAGGTGTGCAGGTATCTCTGTAATAATCTGGCTTTGATTCTTTCAGACACATACCAGGAACCAGCACATCTGGATCCTGTGGTCTTCAATTTGTGACTTTTTTGGTGAATATCCCTACTGCTTTCCATAGCAGCCAGACTTATTTTCATTCGCACCAACAGTGAATCAAGCTTCCTTTCCCCTCATTTCCTTGACAACGTTTGTTATTATGTCTTTATGATGGCCATCCTGACTAGGCTGGGATGGAATCTTGGTACAGTTTTAATTTGCATTTCCCAGATGGCTAAAGACATTGAACTTTTTTCCCTTATGTTTGTTTTTAAAATATTTTTAAAGATTTATTAATTTTATTTTATATATATATATATGAGTGTTCTGCACGTATAAATATCTATGTACTACATGAGTGCCTGGTACTTCCAGAGGTCAGAAGAGGACATTGGATCCCCTAGAACTGGAGTTAGGGATGATTGTAAGCCACCATGTGGGTGCTAGAAATTGAACCTGGGTCCTTTGTAATAACAAGGGCTCATGACACTGCTAAGCCACCATGTATTTATTTTTAAACAGTTATTTTTATGTGTGTGTGTGTGTGTGTGTGTGTGTGTGTGTGTGTGTACTCAAGGGGGTCAGAAGAAGGTGTCAAATCCCCTGGAGCTGGAGTTACAGGCAGTTGTGAGTTGCCTGATGTCAGTTCTGAGAACTGCACTGGAATCCCCTGGAACAGCAGCAAGAACCCTTCACCACTGAGTAATCTCTCCAGCCCCTCGTGTGTTTATTGGCCACTTAAAACATGTCTGTCCAGGACCATTGCCCATTTAACAACTGAATTACTTGCTTTTGTTTTTAGTGTTTTTTATTCAGTATATTAATGCACTTTCAGATGCGTAGTTGGCAAAAGTTTTTTTGTTTATTGTTTGTTTGTTTTTCCATTCTATGATCTGCCTCTTCAGTATGTTGATTATTTCTTCGGTTGTTGTCTTAGTTAATGTTCTATTGCTGTGAAGAGACACCACAGCCATGGCAATTCTTATAAAGAAAAACATTTAATTNGGGCTGGCTTACNGTTTCAGAGATTTAGTCCATTATTATCATGGCAGGAAGCACGGNGGCTCACAGGCAGACATGGTGCTGGAGAGGTAGCTGAGAGTTCTACATCCGGATAGGNGGGCAGCAGAAAGAGTGAGCACTGGGCCTGGCTTGAGTATTTGAAACCTCAAAGCCCCACCCCCAGTGGACAGACTTCTCCAACAAAGCCACACCTGCTTCAACAAGGGCACACCTCCTAATAGTGCCACTCCCTAATAACCATTCGAATCTCAGAGCCCATTCTTATTCAAACCACCACAGTGGTATAGAAGTTTTAAAGTTTAATGACATCTCCTCTGTTAATTCTTGTTATTTCCTAAACTACTGGAGTCCTGTCCAGACTCTAGCATCCAGCATCTAGATTCTGAAGTATTTCCTCTATGTTTTTCTCTACTAGTTCCAGAGTTTCAGGTCTTACATGAAGGTCTTTGATCCATGATTTAGTTGATTTTTAGGTAGGGTGGGGGGTAGGGCTCTCATTTCATTCTCTTACATGTGGCTCTCTGGTTTCTCCAGCATCATTTGTTGTCCTTTCTCTGTGGCATGTTTTTGACTGTAGCTGTGTGGGTTTGTTTCTGTATCTTATATTCTTAATGGCCTAGATGTCTCTGTGCCAATACCATTCTGTTTCTGTTACCCTAGCTCTGTAGCATAATTTGAAGTTAGATATGATACTTCCAGTATTGCTATTTTTTTTCCTCTGGGCTATTTAGAATCTTTTGGGCTTCTATATGAATTCTAGGATTTTTTTTCTATTTCTATGAAGAAAACTCCAATAAAATTTTGATGGGTATTGTATTGAATCTGTAAATTTTTCTAGTAATTTTGACAATATTTATTCTGCTGATCTATAAATGTGGGAGGTCTTTCTATCTTCTAATGTCTCTTTAAATGTCTTTGTGTCTTATGGTTTTCACTGGAGAGGTCTTCTACATCCTTGGTTAGGTTTATGCCTAGAAATTTTACTTTTTGAGACTTTTGTGGATGGAATTTCCTTCCTGACTTCTTTTCAGCCAGTTTCTTGTTAATGTATAGAAAAAAAATCTACTGCTTTGTATATGTTGATTTTATATCCCTCTACTTGGCTCAGAATGCTTCCATGGTAATGTTGTTTTAAACCTCCAGTTGGTGGCAATCTGTGATGTCACTACTGCCTTAAGATGGAGCCCGAGTGGTCTGAATTGCATGTGTCCACCCTTAACCANGACATTATGTGGTGGGCACATGGCTGCCGCCTCTGAGCTTCCCCTTGCCTGTATAGATGGAGAGTATTGAGCCTCCTCCAGAGCAGTGGTTTGAGAATTGAGCATGACAAAGAGAAGAACTCTCATCGACTGTTAGCTCCTCTTGTTCTTAGGATTGCTGTTTCTGCTGAGCAACATTAAGAACAACTAAGTGTATTATACCCAGGGGCAGAGTCCCCAGCGTGTGGCTGTACCGGTTCCATAGTGAGGATGCTTTCCAAAATCTTATGCTAGAACAGTCACCATTCTGGGTNGTTGGTAGTAGGGTAAATATCTTGCAGGTATAGGTGGTTTTATTTTGTGATTACCTATAAATTAGATATTTCCATTTTCTTCTGTATCTCCCTTTGTTTTATTTTTGAATAACTAACCACCCTACCCTCACTGCTAACTTACACATTTATGCTTTGTAGCTGTCAAAGAGTTAACCATACTTTTGACCAGTGGTTCTCAACCTCCCTAATACTGTGACCCTATAATATAGTTCTTCAGGTTGTGGTGACCCCCAACCATAAAATTATTTTCAATGCTACTTCGTAACTGTNGTTTTGCTACTGTTATGAATCATAATGTAACTATCTGTGTTTTCTGATAGTCTTAGGTGACCCTGTGAAAAGACCGTGTGATTCCCAAAAGGGTCATGACCCACAGGTTGAGAAAACCAGTTTGGGTGGTATGTGCAGAGGTTCAGAGTGTTCAGACTCTAGTGCAGGGCTATTATTTAGCTTAGTGAGAGGATCAGCATCACAGAGCAGAAGCACAAGGCCTGTGTGGAGAGAACGTCCCGGGGTCCACTCCTAGCGGACTTACACAGGGGACACTTAAGTCCTNCAGCAACAAATTGAGACACCATATTTAAAATACTGCCANCCAGGGANGCTCACTGTAGACTGAGCATGCCAGGTTTTTACTGGATTATGTAGGCACCCTCTGCCTGGCATATAACAAAAATTCCACCCTGCTGAAGGAAAACAAGTGTCCAACATAAACTGTTTCGATTGCACAAGTATCTATGTGTAGCTATCCTCATTAGTCAAGGAAGATGGAGCCCTCCTGAAAATCAGATCCCCGGATACTAGCCAAGCTCAGAGCTTGCAAACAGGCCTTTCTAAGCACAGCCGCATCAGGTGGCTAATGTTAACTCTACAGAGCGCTATGAAAGTTAATCATTGTAGACATTATTTTATCTAATTACAGCAAAAAACACTACTCAGTCGATAGTATTATCATCCATGATTTGGAGATCTCAGGGAGTTTAAGATGTCATCCAGGATCATCATGGGTAGATTCAGTCCCAAAGGGGCAGCAAGCATGATGCATTGAAAGCCTTTGCACGACAGGAAGGGCGGAGGGAGAAGAGGAGAGTCTTCCAAATGGCTCTGATGTGGCAATCCCTATGGCATCAGTGGCTTGCAACAACCAGCTTCCTCTTCCACTTAAGAGCATGTCTATTGCCGGATAGCTGGGGTGCTTTCTGTATTGTCCTTACTGTGTGATGCAGTTGCTAGGGCAGCCACTGTCCAGTGCNAGGGCAAGAGAAAAGGGCAAGTGGCAAATTGTACATTGACTTTTAAAGCTTTCTTTCTGAAGCATGACATACATAGCTTCCATTGNCCCAAGCAAGTCACATGACCTTGCCTAGTTTCAGCCTGGCAGGGAATTGTAGTCCTCCTGGGAGTCCTTACCTCCACAGTAGGTAGCATGAATGGCAGCACAGAGGCTACACAGGCTTAGCTTCTGGCTGTTGTATCTTCCCTCTGAAACTTCCCCCTACATACACATGGTCCAGGTACCTCAGATATCCTGCACAAGTGAATATGAGTTTCCATTAGAACTTAGAGGGTGGAGGCCTCACACTGGCCCCCTTTACCCTCCACTGACCTCACACTAGAATTGACAAAGATTAGTATCAATGGATTACTGTGTCACCACTTCTGCCTTTTATTCTGCCTGTAAGCCAGTCACATGAACACTAGAGCCAGAGAGAAGACCTCCCTGCTCAATGGGCCTAGCTGAATCCCTGGCAATACTGCCTAGACATCTGAAACCTCGGTTTCCTTACAGAAGAATTCCAGGGGTATATTTATTAACAAGCATGGGTTTCGACAGATTTTCATGTTCTTTCTTTTTGGCAGGGCATGCAGGGATCGCCTGCCAGTTTCTGACAGCCTTGTCACTAGGTGTTAAGTGAAAAACATCATCAGCCAGTCTATTGATAGGTTCAAGTGACAGTGTGTGTTGCCAATCTCAGCCAAGAATCACTTCTGACAATTTTTCTCTCCATCCCTGCGCCTGGGCAGGGACATTGCCCCACCTCCTTGTCTCAGGAGTTGAGGCTGTAGCCGTATTAAGATTTTCTCTCTCTCTCTCTCTCTCTCTCGCTCTCTCTCTCTCTCTGTCTCTCTCTCTCTCTGTCTCTGTCTCTCTCTCTCTCTCTCT
>LZPO01075955.1:92048-123643 GCA_001675575.1 Neotoma lepida
AAGTGACAAGGCCAAGTCTCAGAGAAGCCTCATCTTCCATCTGTGTCCTGTCCAGTGATACAGTTAGTGATCTCAGAGCACTACAGATTCCCTGCTGGGGAGCCCAGCCTCTCCACCAACACTCCCCATAAAGCACCTTGTAGATGACACTTAACTGCTGTGACCGTTCATCTTCGTTATCAACTTGACAGGATTTAGAGTCCCTTTGGAGACGCTCTTCAGGGCATGTCTGTGAGAGTGTTTACAGAGGATTAACGGAGGATGGCACACTCATTCTGGATGTGGGTAACATCTTCTCTGGAACCTGGAGCTCAGACTGAATAGGGGTAAAGGAGAAAAGTCAGCTGAGATTCAACCTTCTCCACTCACTGCGTCCCGACCTGTGAACATGAGGGGTCCTAGCCATAGGCACTGGCCNTAGGGAATGCTGTCATGCCTTCCCTGACAGAATAGAGTGGATCTCCTACATGATGGGTCAGAATGAGCCATTCTTTTTAACTCACTTTTGTCAGTTATTTGTCCCGTGTACACTCTTATTCCTCAAGGGCCCCACACTCTTCGCTTGTGGGTAGCACAGGGCACCTGGGCAGGTGATTAGGGAGCTCACAGTTGCTGTTTCTTAGGGCTGGGATTCTCCTCCAAGTTACCTTTCAACATTTGGNGCCGAGCACCGGCCCAGTACCCAAACACTCCACAGAAGCATGCTGATTTGCAGTGAGCACTGTCATGGTGACTCCTTCATTGTTAACTAGTTTGGATTTTCTCACTTTTCCCACAAAGTATAATCCCTGTACCACTTGCAAAAAGAGTTGCCTGGAGACAGATTTAAAACTTATTTTAGACATGTTTTAGGGCCTTGCACAGACCACCTGAACCAGAGTCTGGGAGTGGGGCTAAGTCATGTGCTTTTAAGATAACACTCAGCAGTGACTTTTCCATTCTGTGGTTGGAGACATGCTGTGACCTCTTCCAAAGCTGAGATTCTGTGACGTTATTTTCTCATTTTGTCTACACAGAGAGCAAAGGAAGCCATGGTCATTCTGGGAATATGTCTCTGCCAGCATTGGATTTCCCGAACTCCATATTCTGTCGTATTGTTTTGGTTATAAGTTTCCTCAAAGCCTTTGTGGGAAGAGCCGAGCTATATATAAATCAATACGAATTAATAAAATTAAGCTATACTGTTCCCCTAAGTAACCAAACAATAGAAGCCTCCATAACATAGCTGCCCTCATGGCTACTAAAACTTTGACCCTGCATTGACCAGAAGATGTCTAGTTGAGGCAAGATGGCACTGCAGGGCCAGAGTGTTCTTAAGTACCAGGGGGTCAAGCCATGTAAAGTGAATTACTTCCCCACACTGTGTGGTCTTCCTGGAATGTCCAGATGTGAGCTTGGCGTCACAAAGTGCTCACTTAGAAACCGACAGACCTGGGCTTGTGTTCAGCCATTGCAGCTTAGGAGAGGTAAGTGCCACTTCTGGGCTTCTTTCTGCATCCGGGACATGGTTGAAAAGGCTCAAGGGGTTTGTAAGGATCAGCAACAATGCATCCATAATGTTCCATCTCATATTTNGCCCACAATTGCTCCTTTTAAGATGTGTATTTCTCTTGCCCTTTAATTTTCTATTATTAACATGATGGGAAATTAAAATTTGCATTAACTCTGGTTAACAAACCCATCCCTTTGAAATGTCCCTCAAATGACTTCCAATAATATATTACCTACCTGCCATGGGACTTGTGATTGTATCCATGAACTTTAAAGATAAATCTGTAAGGTAGACTGCNAAATCGCCGCACTACATTTCATAATTTCTTTTAATGCAACTTTGCAGTATCTGTCCATCAGATGTGGAGTCTGTCTTCCTAGGGCTGGAAAACCTGGGGAGCCAGGTGGTCCATGACTTGGTTTGGCCACTTAGGTGGGATGGAAANGATTCTGTGCTGGCCCTGAGCTTAGGCCTGTGCTGTTAAACCGAGAAGCCCGCTGCTCCCTTCCAGAAGATGTAGCTGCGGTGGTAACATTCGTCAGTTAGNACTGGGTACTCCACAGGGTCCTGGCTTTCAACTTCGAAAGCTGAGTTCCAGTCCCTGTTCACTTTGAGAACATGTCTTTGAGCCTGGAGAAGTTTCCTGGAGATAGTATTGAATTCCAGAAAAGTGGGCATTTCCCAGCTACCAAGACTGGAGACGGAGGCTTTCCTCCAGCAGACTGATGGACACCCTGAAATGAACCACCAGTTAGGCAGCAGGTGCGTGGCAGGGATGCTTGCAGCTGAACTGAACCCATCCACCTTCTTCAACATTTGGAGCTTCTACCTGTGCCAGGTAGATGCAGGAGTGAGCATCACTGACCTCCTCATCAGAGCGCACANGTTTCACAGAAGGTGGGTATGTAATTTCAGCATGTGATACATGCTACAGTGTGTGTGCATGCACACAATGACTAGAGAGGGTGGGAGGGGCCAGATAAACCAGGTTAATTAAGCTTCATGCGGAGCAGGATACAGTGGTGGCACAGTGCTTTGTCAGTCAGGGCTTACGTATCATCCCTTCGCTGTACTACCTGTGTGCCTTTAGGCAAGCTGCCTTACTTCTGTGAGCCTTGATTTCCCATCGGGAAAGTGGGGATAATGGCANTANTTAACTCGTGGGGTTTTGTAACAGCCTTGGGTAATGTCTATATACTGTTTAAGACTACAAGGCCCAGCATGCAGTGAGCACTGGGTAAACAGAGCTATGTCTTGAAGAAGCATAAGCACACAGGCAGCAGGGTTACAGACACAAAGAGACAGAGTGGTGGCTTCAGGCATGGGCTGGAATGGCTCTGCATGTGTTCATGAGATGTTTGCAGTTCCCCTGGGGAGTGATTTATGAATGATAGTTCCTATAAGATTGTTGTAGGCGTGGATCTGAGTCTGGGACACTGGCTGAAGCTTCCAGGTTCTTGTGCCCCAGGATGAAGAATTAGACCAGGGACACATGGTTAGAAACAGAAATAGAGACAGTTTACTGAGGAAGGGAAGGCATGGGAATGGGTTAGTGAACTGGGGAAAGGCTTCAAAAGCCTTGGACCATGAAGCTCATCATTGTCTACCAGTCATTTGCATGGCACCTACCCTCCCACATTTGTGGGTAGCTGACTCCTGGTGTTCCTGTTTCTGCTGGCTGTGTGAAGCCCAGGTGTGGGAGAGATTGCAGTCTCCCTCTGTCACTTGGGTTCTTCCACATGCTGCTGCTGCCCCCCGTCTCTCCTCTCCCACTACAGATCTCCCTGAAGATGCTGGACCAGATGTTGGCTGGGGATCATTCCCAGAGTGTCAGATGGAACTGGTCTGGCATAGGCTTGAATTCTCATTTCTAGTAAGTTTCTAAGTGGTGCTGATGCCACTGGTCTAGGAACCACTGTCCTTTTGCTTGTAGTATGCTCTCTGAACATTTATTGGCATATATTAATTNTGTATATCTGTGCGTGTCTCAGGGAAAATCAGATTCCAGTGTTCTCTTAACAGCCACTCTCCCACTCTTGTCTGGTGAACTTGGTACTTGTAGGTATCTTCAGAGCTCTGTACTAACAGTGATTTCCCCCAGGAAGCCATGCCGTGGCCTTCCCCTCTTGGTTAAATTGGATGTTGCCTGTCTTCTCCCTGCCTCCATGGCCCCTTCAGCCCTCTGCTCATTCCTTACTCCTAAACACACATATACACTCTTTCCAGAAAATGAAAAAAGTCTGTTGATCTTCTCTCCAGCGGGGAGGTCAGAGGAACCCACCCTGGGTCATAGACAAACCTTAGATAGTTCAGGCTGCAGATTGTAGGTTCAGGTTGCCAATGCACACCTCATCCTCATCCCTGCCGGCCAGATCGATCTCAAGTCCTCAGCCATGGCACAGCAATCTGTGCAGGGTTTTATTTGGGGGATGAAAGTGACAACACTGGACAGAGGTCATGCCTGCACACCACTGTGAATAACAAGAAAACTGATTTTTCACTTTAAAGTAATTAGTTTTATGTTAGTTTTAGCTCAATATTTAAAAGCGCACAAAATGTACTCCCTAAGGAGTAGAATATTGAGGACTCCTTCCCCCATTCACAGATTCATTCTTTCCATTCTTCTCAAAGCTAACTTCTGTATTCATCTTCATGTTGATTACCACTTGGTTTCTATATTGGTAGCAAGGAGGGAGAGCTGAGTTGGTTGAAGTAGTGGGTTCATTCTAGAACCTTCTCTGCATCTGTTGGTCCGGTGTTCTTTCTAAGGAAGTCGAAGTCCTGGCCTGGGGTTCAGCTGCTGTGGTTGCTCCTCAGGGCTGGGAGGCACATCCCTTCCAGTTGTTCTGTCCTCCCAGGAGGTGGTCTTGTGTCAGTTTCCCTCCAAACAGGCTGTGNTGGTGGGTGGGGAGCTGAGCAGGGATGGGGTTGAACTCACTCTCTGATTACTCTTCTTTGCCTGTTCCGTTTAACTCATTGGCACATTAACTCTATGACAGCAAACCTCATACCCATCATCTCTACTCCTGCATCCCCAATGGTTCTACTGGAGCCTGGTCTCCTTAAAGGTGACAAGAAGTCCGTGTTGATTGCATGACGATGACATAGGAGGGAAGAGAAGCCAAAGAAGGAGGTGCTGGGGGATGCACAGGGCCAGCCAGGCTTTGGTGCAACACTGGGATGCCTTGGTGTCCTGCAGAGCTGCAGGGCATTTATAGCATCCCTGTGGCTTGTTAGATACTGGATGGGCAGGAACACGCTGCTTAATTATGTATACTGCTTGCCTTGTGTTTAAAACTAAACTTCGCATCATTCCTCAGAAGTGTTTACTGATGAGTTTCCTGGATGCTGATGCTGTTTTCCCAGCCAGAGGACAGGTTGTCTCAGGCATAGCCATGGTTTCTTTTGCTCCAGAATCTTCCTATTGAAGTGGTGTGTTGTAAAGGACTAACCTTGTATAAAGAACTGCTTGAGTTCCCCTTTGCCCCCAACAAGCAAAGCTGATCTTTTCATGGCTCCACTGAACAAGGTCAACTGGAAGCTTCATACTTGATCTGTCTTGATGCTGACCCTTGCATTTCTTTCGTTGGCTAATTTCTAACATTATCTTTTGAACAATAACCATAACTGTGAGTACAATAGCTTTTGTAGATCCTACAGGTCCTTCTAGAAACCCTTGAACCTGAGAGTGATCTGGAGTCCCCACAACGGCAATGGTTAGTATACAGCTGATGCTCAAAAAATAGTGATCAGGTACTTAAGACACTGATTTCTTTCTCTTTTTTGGAGTTCATTAAATTTATTTATTTACATATATATATTTGAGATTATAATATAATTACAAAATTTCTTCCTTCCTTTTTCTCCCTCCAAACCCTTCCATATAACCCTCCTCACTTTCATTCAAATTTGTGGCCTGTTTTTTTTTAATAATTCTTATTACATGTATATATGTATATGTATAGATGTATATTACATGTATATATGTATATTTAGGAATATATATATATATATATATATATATATATATATATATATATATATATATATAATCTGCTCAGTCCATGTAATGTTACTTGTATGTATGTTTTCAGGGCTGATCATTTGGCACTGGACAACCAATTGGGGTGCTCTTCCCTGGGGAGGACCACCTCTTTCACTCCTCCCAGCTCTCCTTAATTACCTCTGTTTCTTTGTGTAGTGTTGCGGCCTTGTGGGCTTTTCTCTGTCCACTTTGGCATGTCTGTTGGTGTTGTCCTTATGTAGCTCATGTTTAAACAGTCAAGTTGGTGAGTCTTTATAGATGTAACTTCTGATGTTGCTAGGAGACACAATCTCANAGCAAACTCCCCAATCCTCTGGCTCTACACTTTTTTCTGCGCCCCCTCTTCTACAATGTCCCCTAAATGTTACATGCAGGAGTGTTTTATAGATGTGTCCCTTGGGACTGGGTTCCATAACTGTGCATTGTGATTAGTGTGGTTTTCTATATTGGTCTCAATCTGTTACAAAGTTTCCTTGATGAGGGATGAACTACACTAATCTGTGGGTATAAGAACAAACATTCATAGATTGTTATGGATTATGCTGGTTTAGTAAGTTTGTGGTTGTAGTTTCTCCTCTAATAATCATGACTTTACTAAGACTGAGTAGTTAGCTAGGTTTCCAGTACCAGTTATGATTTCCATCTTGTTGGTTGGGTCTTAAGTCCCATTAAAGAGCTGTTGGTTACTGCCAAGGTATGTGTGTCACTACTGTACCCTTAAGGTTGTTGTGCCATGTTGATGGTTGGTGTGGTTCATAGGTGTCATAGCCGGGTAGGACTGTTGGTGACCTCACTCCTTTGGAAGTTCTCATGGTGCTTTCTGGAACCATGAAAATTATAGTCCTCAGAGTAGGATGGCATTCAGGTCAGTTCCAGCTCAGGGGTCTCTGGACTCTGTTTCTGAAGTGCATAGTGTTTTCAGCAATAGGAACTTACCTTCCACCTCTGGGAGTAGCCAATGGCAAAAGCAATAGGCTGCATGTTTTGGGAGTCCCTTGGATAGCCCTGCCCAACAACACATAAGAGGGCTTCTCGTGTCTAGTATTGGAGTCTTTGGCTCTTGGANGGAGTACCATCAAACCAGGTCAGAAAAGTTCATTACAACTATGTATGTATATTTAGACATGGAATTATGTGTATTATAGGGTTTTTTGTAAATAGTTAATAGTGTGATTCTTTGTGGCTTTCTCAGCTACTCTTCTTGTTATTTTATCTCCTCCTTCTGTATTTATCTCCCTGCCCATTCTGGAAAGAGCCCCTCCCCCCTTCCATTCCCCCATCAGATCTCTTGTATCCTGCTAGTCCCCTTTACTTTCCTCTCACCTTCTTCTATATTGAGACTGATTTCTTGAGTCTTTTTCATGACCCCTTGAAGAAAGCAGGGTCTCTCAGGTGAGGTCCCTCTCACGAACAGAGCAAATAATTTCTATGAAGGATGTAGCACCTTCAGAGTGTTTCCAGTTGTCTCTTCCTCCCTGCCATGTCCTGGTCTAGGTATCACAGGTTTAAGAGAAGTGACTCTGAATTCTCAAGGACAAACACAAATATCTTTCTACAGCCTTAATTTTAGAAGACCCCTGAAAGAGTTTTGTTCCACAGTGATATTGAGAGTCATCCGTTGGTTGTAGGGGTGGCTCATGAATTTGTTGCCGGCTCAGGGATTTCTGTACCATTTTCAAAGGTATCTCTCCCCACCCCAGCACACAGGGATGGATTAGTCTGAGTCTGTGACTGTAAGCAATAGAAGTCTACTCAGCACTGCTTGGGCACAGGAGGATATATGTTGTGCTCATCAAAATGAAATGTCGTTTGATCTCATGAAGAATGGAGTTGAGAGGTTTGGAGGTAAAGAAGCTCTGTCTATCACTCAGGGATCCTCAGGTCTTATCTTCTACCTGCTTTAAAACACCTTAGACATGTCTCAGTGTGNCTGCCTGACCTGTAGCTATGCCAGGAACAACACACTTTTCTGTAAATATTTTTGTTCCTCCTGCACCGGTCAGCCTGTGACATAGCCACTGAAGTCTTCCACTGTAGCATGGCAGTTGCCAGAGACTATATACAAACAATACTGGGTTGTGTTCCAGTGAAATTTTTATTAATAGAAACAAGTAGGTAGGGTGGATTTGGCCGGGGGGGGGCGGAGTTTCCCAACCTCTGCTCCACAATCTGACCTCCAGCAGCTGCTACTCACGCACAGCACACTCCAGGCCTCCTTATGATCAGATCCTCAGGAGAGGGATTGACTGGTTCACCCCAGGTATGCAGGGCTGCCCTTGGGTTGGATGACACCTATGACCAAAGGGGCCTGGGATCATGTGTGATAGACACAGTTAGCTGACTAGGAGCAGGGAATAAACGTATATTATTAGACATAGCTACCATTCCCATGAGCACTTTCTTTTTTAAATTGAAAATAAATTTTTTCCTGCAATATTCCTCATCTCCTTCTAGATCCTCCTTACCTCCTGACTCTTCCAACTCCACACCTTCTCTCTCTCTGTTTAGAAAACAAACAAGCAAATAAAAACAAGCAAATAGACAAAACAGAATTNAAAAAAAATCAANGCACAAGACACACACACGCATACACCTACAAAACATAAAATACAAAATTAGAAACCAGAATATACCAAAATAATAAGACTAATAAGATAAGAAATGACCTCCAAAAGCAACACAAGACCAAAAATATCTACACAAATACCATTGAGTTTGTTTTGTGTTGACCATCTACTGCTGGACATGGGACCTGCCCCGAAGTGTGGTTTATTTACCCAGTGGTACTCCATTGGAGAAAACTAATTTTTCCTTTGCAAGCAGTTGTCAACTGGAGATAGCCTCTCCGTTAGGGATGGGAACTTATATCTGCTTTTTCCCTCTCAGCACTAGGACTTCATCTGGCTTGGACCTCTGCAGGCTCAGTAAATGCTGCTTCAGTTGCTGGGAGTTTGTATGTGCATCAGTCCTGTTGTTTCTGGAAGACACTGTTTCCTTGGTGTCATCTATCCCCTTTGGCTCTTGCAATCTTTCTGCAGAGAACCTTCTAGTACCATGAACACTAGTCAGTAGGGATGAAGGCTCTAGTTGGGCATCAGCTCAACTTCTCCATGTTTAATGAGATATGTAAGCATTGTCTTCAGTAACAGGGCGTTACCATCAGTTTGTGGAAAGCAACTGATAGCCTTGNCAATAGCCTGAGTTGTTGGAGGGTTTCTATGGGGCTCCTTTGGCCAACAACTCAATTAGATATAACCTATTCCTTGCACTGGTGTGTAGGTGAATGTTTTGTCTGGGTCCCNCCAGGCCCCACACGGTCCAGCCCACCCAGCNGTCCCACAGCCACTTATAAATTAATAACTCAAAAGCTTATATTAATTACAACTGCTTGGCCATTAGCTCAGGCATATTACTGACTAGCTCTTATACTTAAATTCAGCCCATTTCTATTAATCTATGTTTTGCCACGTATTCTGTGGCTTTACCGGTNTACAGGCATGTTGTTCCTTCCGAGGCNGCTGGCGTCTCCTGACTCAGTGTTCCTCTTCCCAGAATTCTCCTTGTTTGTTTATCCCTGCCTGGCTACTGGCCAATCAGCATTTTATTTATCAGTCAATCAGAGCAACACATATTCACAGCATACAGAACAATATCTCCAACACTGGTGTTTCACTCTATGGCAAAAGATACCTAGTTGGGGCATTATCTCCCCTATTATTTAGTGACTCTATTTATTTTTATTTTATATATGTATATATTTTAAGAAGCTTCTCCTGTTTTAGGTTTCCATATGACCTCTCAAATGGCTTTTACTTTTAGTCACCCCTCCCCACATTTCCTCCCTATCCACTCTTCCTTCCCTCCCCATTTAATCCTCTTATCACAGGAGAACTTTCATTCATTTCTGTTCCTGACTGCTTGAAGCTACCTGGGAATAGGTGATCTTATGTTAATCCCATGATCTCACCATCTTTTGATTGATCTGTCCATAATAGAAGACTGGTAGATGTTGGGATCATAAACAGCTTAGAGAACCCTAGGTTTTACCTTTGGTCCCAGAGGCTGCAAACCAACAGCCTTCACTCCTCCTGAAGTTNCGTCTCTGTGTCAGCAGGGCCCTGGCTCGATGTCACTCTGGTTCTCCTTCTTTAGGGTTAAATTGAGTCCTGCCATTGCAGACTAACCCTCTCACCTGATAAAGTACAACAATAAAGTGTCACATAGACCTTGGAGGATTCCTTGCTTGACTGGGTAAAACATCCATCCTACAAAACATTAGGGAGGGGGCCCCTCTCAGGAGTTTACCCCATCTCTTCACAAGCAGGCTTCAGTGAGTGTCGTTTTATTTGGCTTATTCAAGAGCAAACTTGGGCAGGGTGAAGTCTCTTGTTCCCTAAGCTTCATAAACACACACAAACACACACACACACACACACACACATACACACACACACACACACATACACACTTCATATATATATGTATATATATTTCATACGTATATGTGGTGTGTGTATGATATACACATATATATACACATATATATATCATACACATACCACATATACGTATGAAATATATATACATATATATATATATATGAAGTGTGTGTATGTGTGTCTTCAGTCATTCTGCTCTGTATGTTCACGGGGGCATCTGTGTCAGAGCTCATCTCCCATGAGTAACAGTACTATGAAACTACTTTGTTGTTGGCTGACCTCCAGAAGGGATGTGGTCACAGCCCAGAAAGCAGTATCCAATTTCTTCTGCATACTGCACATATAGCACACTGAGAAGCTGTTTGGCACACACTTTTTAGGATTTGGGGTTGACCATAGTCAGATAAAATAACTTAAATTTGCTACTGTGTGAACAGTGGTACAGGCANTGCTAGCAGTACAGGGCTGTTTTTAATCATATTGTATGTCAGGATGCAGGTGAANCCANCATTGACCTGTGCTAAATTTCTTCACCATACAGTGACATTTGCTGATGTGGCAAGCCTTGAGTCAGCCTGGCTGCTAGTGAGTTAGTTAGGAAAACATGTCCATCTGTAAGTATTCATTGAACACCTCTCATGCTAATATGGCCAGGCAGGTTTACTGAAGATCCTTAACCCATAGGAAACACCTGTATACATCTTATATACCATNCTTTCTTAGAGTTCATTCTGCAGTGACCTTGTCCATGCTCATACCTTGTGACTACATGGTTACAAAAGCCACTGGACAAGTCTGTCTGAGTCTACTCTTGCCTGTACTCTCCAGTCTGTTCTCTGCTGTGCCAGAGGGACCTGCATCCCTGCTCAAAACCCTGCAGTGTGTCTTTTGTTAAAACAGCAACAGAACCTCCTCTCTGTTTATGAGATCTGGATCTGAGTCACCTGGGTCCTACCACTCTTAAGCCTCGTTTCCTCAGTTTAGCTCTTGGGCTATCACCTCATGACATCCTCATTCATCTTCCAAACTGTGGAGCCTCAGGGCCTTTGCACTCGCTGTGTTCTTTTGTAGGGGGTGCTTTCTTCCTCTGCTTTTAGTATGGCCTATCCCTACACTATACTTCATTTAGGACTCAGTTAAAGTGTTATCTCTTTAGAGATGGAAAGAGCGCTTTCCTTCTCCCCACAGTTCCTGTGCCANTCCCTTCATTTCCCACTGTGGTCATGTCTTCCTCATGTCTTATTATGTTACTTTTGTGGGGCATTTGTTTGGTCTCCCAAGTTCAAGTGGGTCTCCCTGCTTGAACATAGCTCCATGAGAACAGGACTCATCTGCTTTTTTTGTCATTATAGCTACAGCANAATGACTAGGGCCAGGATCATGATAGCCCTTATATCATTGCTTTATCATTAAATTTATTTATTTATTTAGTATGTGTATGTGATGGTATGTGTGTCTCAGTGTGGGTGCACTTGCCACAGCCTACATGCAGAGGTCAGAGGACAGCTTGCATGAGTTGGTTTTCTACTTCCACCATGTGGGTCCCACAAATAGAAGTAAACTCATCAGGCTTGGTGCCAAGTGGCTTTCCTGGCTATGCTATCTACCACTTTCCTCAGATAGTCATTGAAGACATGAATGAATAAACTCCAATGATACTATATACTTTCCTTCACAGAGGGTTGAGAGAACTTTTGGAGTGGAGATCAATCTATACTGAGTCCTCAAGGAAGCACTATCCACTCATTAATTTGCTGATTGGAGATGTGTATATGAAACAGTCTACGTGTTAGACTTCTCTGCATCAAAGGCAGAGAAGTCACGATGCTTCTGGAACTTGTATCTAACTACCACTCACTGAATAAAAACCGTATGCCGTTCTGCCTCCTAGTGTTTTTAGTGCAATAGTGATGAACATGATGAGGCTGAATGGGGTGGGGATGGCAGCCAGGTACAAGGAGAATCATAAGGGAAATTGTTTTCCAGGGCCGATAGGACAAATGACAATAAATTTAGAAATTTTAAACAGCAGAAATGTATTCTCTCACAGTTTGGGGCCTGGATCTGACACGAAGCTGTTACTGGGACCACACTTCCTCCCAGTCTGGGGGAGAAGCCCCCTTGCCCTTTCCAGCTTCTGGGGCNTCAAGGTGTTTGTAGCTGTGGTCCTACTCCAACATGCACCTCTGTCTCCACACTTTCTTTTCCCTGGGTCTCTCTCTCCCTTCTCAGTGTCTCCAGTCTTCCTCTTTTCTCCTGTGAACACTAGCCATTGGGTCTGGCACCTCTCAAAAATCCATGAGGATTGGCTTAGAGCTCCTTATGCCATCGGCAAAGATAGTATTTCCCGGTAAGATTGCATCTCCAGGCACAGCTCAGCCTTGTGGCAGTGGGGAACACTTCAGTCCTCTATGGTTAGCAAAGATCCTGACTGCAGCCAGGAATGGCCTGGAGCCATTGGGACATTGGTTATGCCATCTTAGCACGGTGACATTCTGAAGAGACATGGGCTCCTCCTTTAGCTGTTAGACCATTCTAACAACGGACCCCAGGAAATGAGGATTTCCCCAGGAGTCTCACACTGGGAGAAAGAAAAGGCTGAGGTCCTGGCACCAGCCAGAGGGGAACTTCTCTCCCAGGAAGAGATTTCACACAGTTCTGACAGCTTGTCAGATCACCTTGCAGGGACAGAGATGATGATGGCAGACCCATACCATGACTGAAACTCCTTAGTTATGCATATTGCTGACCCTCCATTTAAATCTCATGTCAGGACCAAAGTTGGACTTGGTGGCAGTGGCAGTTCACGGGACCTGATTTGTCCTCTTCCCAGCCTGGCCACATTGACCAGATTTCCTTTATCCGCTTTTCTTTATGACCTGCTTTCTTAATTGTCCTATCGAAGCTCGTTGGCCTTGTCTGGCTTGTTCAGGGCCGTCAGGGTCCAAGCTCTGACCCTAACTGGGTTATCTCCCTGGGTTTTACTGGATTGACTTTGGCTTCCAGAGGAAGCTCCTAAACCCAGAAGCAAGCATCTGCATGGGGCTCTGCTCAGGTCTGTACAGTTGTATCAGCACCGTGTTCTAATGGTCATAGAATCCTGCATATTTTTAATCTCTGAATCTGAGTATTTTTAAGAGAACTCTGATGATACGAGGAGCTGCACACAGCCCCTGGGGTCCTTGCTCTCCTGTTTGTATACGATATTTCCAGTGTCTCATATACACAGGTTTCAAGTGGACCCTTACAGCATGGGAGTTTGCTGAGGTTCCAAGCAAGCACAAGGTAAGTGCTCTGTCCTCCACAGTGAGAGAAGATGCTCTGAGCACAGCAGGAAGATGGCCCTGTCCTAAGAGCCACAAGTGACCACGGAGTCATCTCTGGTCCTGTCTTCCTCATGTTGCTGTGCTGCAGGGGGCAGCCAGTTATGGTACCGAGGACGTGGAAGGAGGAGATGAGCCCATGTTCCTCTCCCTTCATTCCTCCCCACTTCAGCAAGGTGAAGGCCAGTAGAGGTGGTAGAGTGTACTCAGTAAGAGGAGGGACAATGGTGATGGCACCGCTCATTCGGATGGCTTTTCTGCTGTTCCAGGAAAGAATGAAGAGAGTGTGNGGCGGCCACAGAACACAGAGTGTTTAATTCTGTGACTGCATATTAGAATTCATGGTAGTGCTAGAAAAATAGTCGTTTTCTTTTCTTTCATGTAGAATGATGTTAAATAACAAGTAAGAAGCATTGTGACAAGTTGAAGGAAAGCCATCATGAAAGCAGAAAAAAAGACATACATTTTAGTACCATTCACAGCATGTTTTTCTGTATTTTGGACCAGGTTCCCACATTTTAGAACCTTTAACGGCACCATTTTTCTGCCTTTTGGATCCAGCTCCTTGGATCATTTTATGTGCAGGTTACATGAGTGGCCATATGAAAACAGCCATCGAGCAGAGCCCCACAGGCTCAGCACGTGTGTCATCTCCTTGGTCTTCTCTTTCCTAGGTTGTGACAATGCTCTTGTCACTACTCTTATTTCCCAGCAAGCTACACTTCTTTATGATTTTCTTCTCAGCTCATGCTGGGTATTTTTTTTTCCTGGTGATTTTAAAGAGCCTCCTGCTGTCTTGTCTCCTTGCTTCTGCCCTCTCTGCTCCCACCATTCTATCCCCCCCATCCCCCCACTCTCAACACTTCTGGCATTTCAAGGATACAAACAAATCCATCAGGAAACCACCAGTGCTGGCCTCTGGTCACCTGCTGTGAGTGCTACCTATGCTGTCTCACAGGCAGGGCAGCCTGCTCTCAGCAGGGTGTGTTTTCTGCTATGTTTGAGGGGAGAGGTCCCCAAGAGCTCTTTGTCTCAGATTCTCCTTCTGTGGGGTGACAGTAGGGTCTCAAACTTAGCCTTCCTCTGTGGATTGCAGNCAGGGTGGCTGAGGAGAACTTGAATGCCTCTGTGAGTTTTCAGTGATACATTTCTGTAGCGTCATTCTTCAGCTTGCCAGGCAGGCTCTTCCCTCCCACCTCCTGTAAGCACACAGTGTGGTGCTTGAGAAATGGCAAGAAGTGGTCTTGCTCTTGTTTGGTGAAAGGCAGCAAGTGGAGAAACATGTAGAGAGGGCCATTTGGAAACCAACCATTTCTGTTGATCTGAGAGAGAGAGAGAGAGAGAGAGAGAGAGAGAGAGAGCGCCAGCCCTCTCTCCATATGTGCTGGCTGTTCTGGCCTCAGCTAATAGAGACATGAGAGGCTTGAAACACTACTCAGGATTGCGACTTGGTGGCATTTTTCTGGACTTTTGTTCTTGCTTGCCTTGACCGCCAGTTTGGGTCCCAGCCAGCCCCGGGCCAGGACCAAGCTGTTGATGATGCAGTTGTAGCAGTAAGCATGTTTTTGTTGTTGTTGTTGTTGTTTTTAAACTAAGTAGGATGAAATGATATTTGCTGCACACAGCTTCCTGACTGCGTGGCCTCGAGGGCCGTGGAGACACTGAGTCATCAGAGAGATGACTGAATAGGCTTGCCCTGTGGTCAGACACTGTGCCAGGCTTCATACAGTTTACCTCATTTAATTCTCGTCAAGCAGCTNCATGATGTGGACATCAGCCTCCATTGGATCCTAGGAAACTGAGGTTTACTGAGAGAAGGCAATTAGTTCAAAATCATCTTCAAAGGATAGGAAGCCAAAGAGGATTTCTANCTAGGTCTTCCTCTCTTTCTTTCTAAAGCCTGATTCTTTATACTCAAGATGTCAGGTCCCAAATGACCAGTCTTTAAACATGTCCTCCTCTCTCTGCCTTTCACTCCTCCATCTATTCATCTACCTATCTCTCCCTCCTTTCTTTATCATTCAATTTTCTTTAAAAAAATCTTTGCTATATTTATTTAATTATTGTGCATATGTGGAGGGGGGAGTTACACATGCCTTACATGGTGTGCGAGTGGAAATCAAAGGACAACTTAGAGAACATGGTTCTCTCCTTCTACCTTGTGGGTCCTAGGGTTGGAATTCAGGCTGTCGGGCAGAACAGCAGGTGTCATTAAACACTAAGCTACCACTCTGGCCCATCTAATACACTTTTCTAAGGAGTGTTTTCAAGTATTGATTTCCCATTCTATAACTGCAGAGCCTGCAGAGGCCAGTCCTAGTTAGAATTATCCTTTGCTTAGGACCTCTGTCACATGCCCAAACTGAGGTACTCAGTCTCCCTGAGCAGAACACCGCCTCTTCCACTCCCACCCCCTCTCCCTAGAGGGTCCTTCTCTAGCTGATTGTCTGTTCTAGCTTCCAACACTGCATGCTTTCGGTCACAACTGGCAGCGAACTTGATTGAACACTTACCGTTGTACCAATGGTTCCTACAGGCACATCTCCTGTTTCAGCCTAACATGCCCTCGGATCAAGGAGGTCGCAGGACAAGGAGGAACGTATAACAACTGTTGTGCATGGAACTTGTCCATGGCACATGGGTCATGCTGTGCTTATGTTCCTTCAGATTGCTNGTGCCTATATTGCTCAACTTCTTCTGAGTACTTGGGGATTGTTGCTCATTTTGGACTCACATATCTGATTTTCCCAGTATGGTGAAGGAGTTCAAAGGCTGAACTTGCATCTCACAATTCTTCATATATTTGATGGAATTAAAAGTTCCATTCACTGAGCCTCTAACATACCAGAGTGGTATAGACTGCTTCCTCTTGCTCACTGCCTCACGCTGCATGGTGCCAAGTATACAATCATCATTTAGCTTTTCTCTTGTCAGGGACTCTGCCTGAGTGGCAGATGCCACTTCTCCAAGCAGGGCTTTTGGTTTTAGGCTTCCTAACTGTCCACACAGAGCCTCTAGGGGAGAAAGGAACATGGTAGATCCTTCATGGGAGGGAGGAATGGGCTATCCATGGACCAGGAGGCAGCTATCACCACCCCCTACACACACACACACACACACACACACACACACACTCTGTTACACAGACACAGCAGTTGTCATGAGGAGTGGAACTAGAGGCTGTGCGTGTGCAGAGAGGAGGAGCTGGTGGGCTTGGTGACCTACCAATAGTTGCCTGATCAGGAGTGGATGATGCGTTTGCTCTGACAACATTAAGGAACTGGAAGGGGCTGCCTGGAGTGTGTGCAGGAAGGATTTGGGGGCCATGTCCGTGCTTAGNAAGAAGGGGCATGGGTATGCATTTGTTTTGCATGTAAGGCTGTATGCTGTGAGTTCTTGATTTGACCTTTATTAATGTATTCCCCCCCCACTTCCATGGGAAGTGACTCCATGGTGCCATGGTGACTAACCAGGATAGGTGACCATGGTCGTAGACTTCATGAATATCAAAGTAGCTTGGGAGAGGACTTTGCAATGGAGAGTGGTTCCGTGACAACCGTGTGTGGACTGAGTCATGGGAATGTACAAGAAGGGACCACAGAAAAGAAGCTATGCCTGGGAGCCCAGGAGCCTCGCAAGGAACATGTGATTGGGTAATGGATTTGAAACTAGGATAGCCGGAAGTAAGAGAGGTCTGGGGAAAATTCCACAAAGCTCAGTGCAGAGATTGCCACAGTGTGAAGGCTAACGCACAACGCTGCCTTATGGGCCTGCTCACAANACAGTCTCTCCTGACCCAGCCTGTGGGAGTATTCATAAGGGCCAGGTGTGGAGTGGAGCTACCACACACCAGATATTGTATAATCAAATACAGACACATCCTACCTTTGCTGAACTTCCCCTCCAGAGTCTCAGATCAGCACTGTAAGAAATGGCACCTGCTAAGGAGGATTGGCTTTGCCTACATGGGCTAAAGGGGCAAACACAATTATAAAGTGACCTGATCAGAAAGGCTTTTCTGCAAAGGTGATTGGTGACTCTTTTTGTAAAATTAAATTAAAATTAAAATTATATATATGTGTGTATATATGTATATATATTTCTGTGTGTGGGGGGGGTTGTGCACATGGGTGCAGTTGTTCTTGGAGGTCAGAAGAGGGTGTCAGGTCCTCTAGAGCTGGGGTTACAGGTGGTTGTGAGCTGCCTGATGTGGGTGCTAGGAACTGTACTTGAGTCTCTAGAAGAGCAGTATGTACTCTTAACTGCTGAGACATCTCTCCAGCCCTGAAGATGATTCTTGGACAAAATCCTAGAGATATACAAGACTTCACTGACATCCTCCAATGCTCCCAAGGTAGGCAGACTATCCTCTTTTAGAAACAGGAACAATGAAGATGGTGGAGGTAAAGGAGGCTGCCCAAGCTCCCATGAGAGCTGGGATTCAAGCCAGGTATCTTGACCTGGAGACCAGTGGCTGAGAAGGGAACAGGAGGGTCCTACTCAACACTTCTGGTCTGGCCTGGAGCCTGCATCAAGGCAGTGGAGTTTCATGGTCTTTCTGCTTCTCTAACCCTAACCACTCAGTTCCTGCAAGGCTTCTTTACTTCTGCACGGCACCTCCCTAGACATAATGAATAATATTTGGAGCTGCAAACCAGAGAGCATTTAGTGGTCATGAAGGCTTGATAAAATGTGTACATGGTTTTAAATATTCCATTGTGATGCACGGTAAGACTTGGTTAAAAATGAGAGCACGTAAAAGCCTGCCTGCTTTGATTGATGACACACCATCAATATTGATGGCCAAGAGCACATTGGGAAGTTGGGAGGCTGTATTTCTGCTGTGTCCTGCTAACATCCAAGTCTGCGGGATGATATATTGTGTGGAAGCCTGGGTATCACGCTGCTGTTACACTGACGTTAAGTAATGATAATGGGGTTCAGCCTCAGTTTGAAGTAAAATCAGTTTTGAGTGAAACACGGGCCAACAGAGTCTGTGTTAGGGAGGGTGCTGTTCACAGGGTCATTTGCTATAGGACCCTGTTTTAGCTACCCTTGCATCTGGGGCTGCTCTGAGAGAGGAGAGGAGGATGGGACAGTGCTGTACCATCNTGTGATGCACCACTCCAGGAAGTGATGGAGACAGAGTTCAGAATGATGTGCCTATAAGCCAAGGAATACCTTGGATGCCTGCTGATGCTAGACACTGGAAGAANCAGGGAAAGATCCTCCCTGGAGCTCTCAGAGGGAGTGGCCCTGCTGAGAGTTTGATTTGAGGTTCCTAGCCTTTGGATTTGGGGGATTTATTTCTGTTGTTTTTAAATAGCCAGTTTGTTACCCTGCTATGATAGCCACAGGAAGACAATAGAAACCCCTATAGCTGTATGACTATGGGTGAATTACCCAAACTTCCTATGCTTGTTTCTACACCTACAAACTAGGGTGGCAGCAGAGCCCATTTCTCTTTAGGACAAGGTGAAGATTAAANGTGGAGATCCATTGAGAGAATTTAGGAGCTTGTCTGCATTTAGTAAGTGCTCAGATCTGACCTGCTGTTATTATTCTCACACTAGTCCTCAGCATCCTTATTTAGTGCTTCTGGCTATCCATTGAGCTTATTGCAAACGTGCCCAGAGAGTGCTGGGGAGATGGTTCAGTGGGTAAGAGCATTTGCTGTGCATGCATGAGGACTTGAGTTTGAATCCTCAGCACCCACATACAAAAGCTTGGCAATGCTGCACCAGCATGTTACCCCAGTGTTCATGGGTGGAGACAGGAGGATCCAGGGAGATGTCTGGCCAGACAGCCTAGCTGGGACAACAAGCTTCAGATCTATGAAGGTACTTTGTCTCAAAAGAGTAAGATGGAAGGCAATAGAGGAAGATGCCCAGCCTCTTCCTGTACCCTCTACGTGCACATGTACATGTGGACACACACACAGTCACNGAAGCAGGGGTGTGATGCTGTAGCCATTTCTCAGCAGACTGGTGGTTCAGAGAGATGTAGTAACCTTGAAAGGATACAGATGACCTGTGGTTGAGCTGTTCTCAGGATTCTCCAGCTTCAGACTTGAACTTATTTCCATGAGTAATGTTATCCATGTGCCAAGCNCTTCATTAAAGTAAGCATGCTTTTGTTCCTTACAACAATCATGCAAAATAGATATTTTACAGATAAAGAAACAGAGACCAGGGGACCTNTCTGGTGTCACACAGTTAACAAGTGGCAGCTCTCTGTGGTGGAGTGAATAATGACACCTCTGAGGTGCCCAGGTACTAACCCTTGGAACCTGGAAATATTTACCTCTGTGGGAAAAAGGTGAGTTTTTTGTAGTGGCTGTGGCTCTTCAGATGGGGAGAGTGCTGTGCTTTCTNGTGGGCCCATCAGTGTGATCACTGGGGCCTTTATAGAGAGATTGACTAGAGGACAGGAAGGTGATGTGCTGATCATGGAGCCAGCGATGTCAAGCTGTTGTACTGCTGCCTCTGAAGACAGAGGAAGAGATTGTGAGCCAAGGGATGTAAGGCATACAACCCAGAGGTTGCAAAGCACAAGGGAACGGTTTCTTCTCTGCAGCCTNCTGAGAAGTTGCACCCCTGCAGAGCCCTTGCTCTGGCTGTGGAAACCCACTTTGGACTTCTCTAGATCTCTAAGAGTGCCACTAAATTTGTGGTAATTTGTTACAGCACTGACAGGAAAGCAAGACAATATTGTATTACTTTTCTTGTCATTGTGACAGAACACTGGGCAGGGAAGTCTGCCCTGAGAAGAGTGGGGGTTTCTCTCCACTGTTGGACTGTTCGTCTCTGCTCTGGCACTCTCCTCTGCATCTGCCCAGAGCCCCTCCTCCAGGATAATTGGGATTTTTTTTTTCAGAGCCAAGAAACCTAAAGCTCTAACTCAGCTAATTTTAACAGTGGAGAGAATTTCTTATCTCTCATAATTACACATCCTGAAGTAGAGACCCTGGCCTTTCCTTATCATTTTGTTCTGACAATCTTTGCATAATGTCTTATCTTCCAGCCTTGCTTTTCAGGTGGCCACAGATGATCTTGATACACACAACTAAATATGCGTGTCTTGCAATGGAGAGGCACTTCCTCTCTTCTCCTATCCCCTTCCTCTTTCTCCTCCTTCCAGGAAAAGGAAGGCTTTTCCGGGTGTTTCTTTCCCCACATCTTCTCTGCAGGCCTCCATGTTCTCAGGGGCTTAATTGCTGGCTGTGCAAATGGGTCAATGTAATAGACTTGGACTGCACATGAGCTACCTTCTGGGAAGACCATACGGTCTACTTCCCTTGAGGAACATGGTTCTGTAAATCATGTTCTACAAACACTGGAACATTCTGGAAGGGATGAGTGGTTTCAGGGTTGGAAGCTAAACCAGTCAGCTTCAAATGACTCTTGGCATGTACTTAGACTTCCTGCTATGCATGGGAAGTTCAAATCTCTAATTCAGAGTCAAAGAGCACGGTGCCTCTCATGCATGCTAACTTGAGCTGATTGCTTATGACTATCTGGGTAAGATGCTGAGGATGCTAGCCGTGTCTGGGCTCAGCATGAATGATAACCGTGATTGATTAACAATGTCTGCCAAGATGTGTGTGCTGGGCTGAGAGTTAGGAGGAAAACTTTCTGCCTTCTTTTCTTTAAAAGAATAGTGTGTGTATTTGTGTATATGTATGTATTCATATNTGCATGTGTGTTTGTGTGTGGGTGCATATATGTGGAGGCCAGAGACCAACATGCAGTGTGAGCTTGCTGATTTAACTAGGTTGGCTGACAGCAAGCTCCAGAGAGCCCCTTGACTCTGCCTCCCCAGTCCTGGGTTTAAAGGCAGATTGAACTTAGGTCCTCATATTTCCCNATNAAGCACTCTACTGACTGTGCCATCTCCCGAGCCCCATGATTGGCCTTAAAGCTCTAGGCTTCATTCCTAGATGGTTCTACTTCCCAAGGATTGCTGAAGATCTCAGTTTTTAGAAACTATGTTGACATATTTCATCAGTGATGTGTGCATGGGGACTTTGTCCATCTGAGNTCTCAGAGCCCCTGTACAGCCCCTTGATTTTCTCTTGGCTGGATCCAGATAGTATTGAGTAGCAAACTGGACATTCAGGGAAGATGCTCCCTGTTCCCATGGCACCATCAGTGTGGAATTGTTGGCCAGGAGGGGAATATGCTTTGAGAACAGCTCAGCAGTAGCTTTCACTTGACTTCAAAAGAGGATCGGGAGCCTCACTTTCCTGCTCAGAGACTTCATTCTCCATAAAGGGAAATCTCCCTGCACTTGTAATTCTAGGATTCTGGGTCAGCCAAATGAGCAGTATTTTAATTTTAAAACCTTAGCCAATTATCAAGAGGGTGGCTTTCTTCTGGGTATCAGTGCTATCATCTCTGTACTGGCTCCCTCCTCCCTCCCCTCAGCTTATCTTTGGATACTAGCCGAGCCCAGCTGCCTCATCGAGGCCATCTCCCCAGGCATAACAATAATGGAGACTTTTCCACAGAGAAAGTCTTCATTATTTTGAGTTTTTGTCTGTTTGTCACGTGTCCAACTAATTTCTCATTGTTTTCAAAACAAAGCGTGGTTCTGGGAAAATGAGGTTGCGGTGGTACCTTCCCATTGTTTCCAGCTTCTCCCTCCCTCCGCTCTTCCTCTCCTTACAGCGAATGAAGGAGGTTTTTCTTTTTTTTTCTTTTTTCCAGGTTATGTTTGACAAATCTCTGGACCCAGCCAGATAATTTTGCGTTTCTAGATTCAGTGAACCGCATGACAAAAGTTAATTAAACTGGCTGGGGTCGGAGTATCTGCTGGTGGATCAGGAACACCGTCTCCTTTCTCAGAATAATCGTGGCCCACGTAGATGCCTCCAACGCTCCTTGTTGTCTAATAAATATGCCATTCATTCTTTACTCAGAGATCCTCACAAACCACTGTTTTAAATCATCATTCAAGGCATTTAAGGATCACACCTTCTCAACGACTCTGTGCTGGTGTTTGCTCTTCTCAAATTCCAGCATAAAAATTTCCCAGTGTACCCCAGTCTCAATAATTTTGGTGAGATTTTTTCCCCCCACAATCTAACATAGTGGTTATGTCTTTCTTGATTTGGGACAGGTCTCTAGGTACTGACTTGAAGTCCCCAANATACTTGTGTTGTGTATCAGTCCATCTAGGCCACATTCTGCTGCAGTAATGAACAGTCACTGTGTCTCACTGACTTAATACAGCAAAAGATGGTCTCTTGCTCCTGTTGCATGTTCATGAGGGTTGGTTGGGTACTTGACTTGAACCTCGAGTTGATGGAATATTTTCTCTTTCCATTTCATGGAGAAATAAATANAGTGAAGCATGCTTAGGCATACCGAAAGTTTTCTTCTGAAAATGGCACACTTCACTTCCACTTACATTATTAATCCAATATGATGCCATGTGTGTAGTTAGGAGGGATGTGGAGACCCTCAGCTAGCACTAAAGTTGGCTCAGGTACATATTTGAAGGTTCTTCTCCCAATAGATGACTTCAAAGCCAGATGGCAAGACACTGTCTTATGGTTTTCCAGTACAGCATGTGATCCAAAGGTCATACAGTTGTGGTGACAATTTATTTCTGTGCAAGAAGATGTTTATTTGTAGCAAGGCATCCAATCAGGGAAGTCCCTTACCAAGAGCCCNGGATGAACCTGAGCAATGAACCAGCTTCACTGGCAAGGTGAACACTGTCCATGCAATAANCGGGGAGGTAAAAGACATCCANGAGGTATGTGGATGAGTCAGATTTGGAGTTTAGACACTCAGAGATGCTCTTGACTGCTCTTTATCTGACACAGTAAAATTCAGGAGCTGTATATTCTCTCCTGGGATGGCACAAGTAACAACTGGAATGTTGAGCAAGAATAAGAGCCTGCTCATCTGGTCCAGACCCAGAGAACCTGATGTCATGGTTTCAAGTGTTTTCTAAATCTCTCAGGGATTTTATGGAACATGTAGATTCCGGGTGCCACTCTAGGGACCCTGAGGCAGTTGGTGAAGTTGAGGCCTGAGCATGTCACTGACAGGCAAGGCCCCCAGCTGTTGTGGTAATCTGTGGGAACACAGGTTAGAAAATTTGCCATAGGCCATGTGACAATCAGGGAGGCTGTGNGCAGAGGACTGTGATAGCAGGAAAACACTGCTGCTTACTAGTTCNCAGGGNGGCTGTCTCCAGAGGTGGGACACTCACTGCTCTGGTTATACACTAACCCGACAGTAGTCAAATGGTTATTATTCAGGTATAGGCTAAAATTCATTTCTCTTCCCATGCCATCTACCCCAATAAATCAAGGGATATTAGTAGTTGCTGTGTTCAGGACATTGCTTTTCATGGCGAGGGTGTTAAATTCTAGAAAAAGTATATTGCATAGGAACTGTGTGGCAGGATCAGAGAGGCTGGACAGTCCATGCCAGGAGAAGGCTGACAGAGCACCACCATGCTTGCAGAAATTCAGGAAGGCTGTTTCTTGTGTCTATNTACAACCTCTCTTCAGAGTACTTCAGAAACTGTCTGGATCCCGGCAGAAGTTCTAGCAGCAGGTGAGAGATACCCGTNTCCAGTAGGGTGNCTCTGGCACATAAGTCACAGCTAGGTGTGTGCTTGCAAATTGAGATACCTACTTCNTTTATGTGAAGATGAAATGAACTAATACAGGGCATTCTATAAATGTGTTGGGCACGAAGCCACCACTTGTTCCNTGCTAACTTTTATCACCTTGGTTGTTGTTTCAACTACTCTCGCACTATCAGTGTCACTGAACGGTACAAGAAGGAGCAAGGAGATTGTACAACTGTTGTCTGTAGACAGCTTTAAGAATTAGACCAGAATTTGTCATGATTGGTTCTAGTTTTCACTTCATTTGGATGGAGGGCCTTGGTCTACTTGAACTCCAGAAGATTTTATTTTCCCATCAACCTTTTGTTTTATTAAAAAAAAATAAAATCGTAAACTCCAATATAACAGTGAAACTGACTGGTATTAGGAAAAAAAATCTCTCAGACAAGCTTTTCAAGCACTCCATATTGACCCAAGGTGACTTCCCTGATGGGTACATCAATGACAGAGGGACAGAGGTTAAGCCAAATAGATTTGAGATCTGAAATTGAACCCTCACAGCGTGCTCTCTGTGTGCATCATTGACAGCCTCGAGGGTGGGGACAGGGTCCAGGAAGAGCAGCTGCTGCACTGTGTGTGTGTGCTCAGAGCCTGGCATTGCATGGCATCTGCTAATAGGAGAGGAAGCCCACAGGGTCCCATCACNNAGGAAACTGACAAGGTCAGATGGCTAGCCCCAAGCATTGACCATCTTTGCTCGTGCCTAGTGCATTCAGCTCAGGAATGTAACTGTGCCCCGACCCCGAGTGTGCAGCTCTATGTGTGTCTAGCACATGGAGTGTGCTAAGAGTTCACAGCCTTAGCATTGCTCTGCACTATTTGGCCAGGAGTTAGCAGAGGTACAATATAAGCTGTAATTTGGCTCAGAGAAGCAGAGAAACTTCAGCACAAGAGAAAAATTATCTCGCAAATAAATAAGTCCATCCAAATTACTGAATAGGACTCCAAGAAAAGATCTCCATCCTGCTGAGGACAGCTTTTTACCAAGAGCAAGCTCAAGGTTACCAAGGCAATGAGTCTATGGGGGGTGGGCATGATGAACCAGGTCTGCCCCAGGGTCACTGTCAGCTCTGATGAGGGCTGTGCTCAAAAGGGCAACTGAGCTAGGGCAGCTCTCATGAGGTCTAAGGCTTGTGACTTAGGGACAGTGACCACTGTAACTGCACTGACTTAGGGACAGTGACCACTGTAACTGCACATAATTACTGACAGGGACAGGCATACACTGAAACATTTGGTCTTTATCTTAAGCAGCCATTGCTATNGTCCTCATCTTGGAGAGCCAACAGGCCTCAGAAGGGTGGGTGGCTTGTCTGCCTTTTTAAAATTACNAAGTGACTGAAGATGGACTCAGGAAATCTGACCCTGTGCCACTCTGCTGCTGTGTGATGATGTGTTTCCGCTTGGACACTGACATGAGTAGTAAGAAGCACGTTGGGGTATGGTTCAGGCTTTAGCTGAGGGAGCAGAAACTTCACCTAGGCCAGTGTTTGATTACTTTTTCATTGCTGTGACCAAATACTGGTCAGAAGCAACATAAAGCAGGAGGGAACTTATCTTGACTTACAGTGTGAAGGGATACAGTCTATCAGGATGGGGAAAGGCGTGGCCTCAGGCAGTCCCATGGGGCCTGTTCACACTTCTGCAAACCAGGAGGGGGATTGTTGTATGGAGAGGGAGATGAGGGGAGGGAGGGACTGAGGGATGGAGAGAGGAAGTGAGGGAGAGAGAAAGAGAGAGAGAGAGAGGGAGAGAGAGACAGAGACAGAGACAGAAACAGAGAGACAGGAGACAGACGTGTCTCAAACACATCCAGGGCAGAGAGTGTAGCTGAGCTGCTGGGCAGCCACAACTCTCTGTCTCTCANCCTATCTTGGCTTGTAGATCTGAGCTCAAGCAGTTGGTTTCTGTAGTTGTGGAATTCTTGCCATAGGCGCTCTCTGTCTCTTCTGTGTGTCCCCTGCACCGCTGGTATGCAATGGAATCCTTTCTTGTCCTGAAGCTTCAGAGCTTCTAGCTGCAGAGTCTACCATACACTGCTTCTTAGATCAANAGGGGGAATCTAAGTGGTTGCACCCAGACTACCCATTGGCGTCCCTTGAGCCAGCAGTCATCACTGTAGAAACTTTGCTGTAATCAACATGGGATTAGAGGCTAGTAGGGAGGTCTGACAACTGAGGTTTCTAAGACAGAGAGAAAGAGAGAGAGAGAGAGAGAGAGAGAGAGAGAGAGAGAGAGAGAGAGAGAGAGAGAGAGAGAGAACAAGACCACGTGAACAGACTGATGAAGCCCATGGATCTCTTTTCTGAATAACAATTTTTAAAAGATTTGTTTCTTTTTATTCTATATGTGTGGATGTTTTGCCTGCATGTCTTGTCTGTGTACCACACACTTGAAGTGTCCATGGAGGCCAGAAGAGGGCNTTGGATCTCCTGGAATTAGAGTTACAGAAATGAAGGTGCTAGAAATTAAAACCTGGTTCACTGGAAGAACAGCCAGTGTTTTAACTTCTGAGCCATCATTCTGGTCTCAGAATGACACAAAACAAAATAAATATGCTATGGGCTGGTGAGATAGCTCAGTAGGTGAAAATGCTTGCCACCAAGCCTGATGACTTGAGTTCAATCCCCACATGGTGGAAGGAGAGAGTGGACTCCAGCGAATTGTTTCCCATCCAAATTCATGGATTCCCGAGTTCTACTAACTGACTGCCTCACTCCGTTGCAGTGTTTTTCCTGTGTGTAGGGTGGGGGAGGGAACCAGCGAAGATTTCTTTATGAAAGTGTAGAGTCACTGGGTGGTGGTGGCTCACGCCTTTAATCCCAACAATGGGAGGCAGAGGCAGGAGGATCTCCAAGTTCAAGGCCAGCCTGGTCTACAGAGCAAGTCCAGATACCCAGGACTACACAGAGAAAGCCTATCTTGAAAAACAAAAAAGCAAAACGAAAACAAGTATAGATTCTTCATTTGTCTCATCCAAGATCTGCTACCATCAGACCAGAAAGGGAGAAACGGAAACAAGCTCACTTCTGCTGTGCTCTTGACGCGAATCTTTCAAGCACTAAAATTCTCCAAGAACCATCAATTTAAAGTAACTAATGTAACATGCCTTAGCAGCATTCTCTTTAGCTATAAAAGGGAGAGTGTGAGCCAGCCACATGAAATGAGTATGCATTTCAGACGCAAGCTTAGTGTCTGAAATGTTTAGGATAAATTGGTGAGGCTGAGTACACACCACTTCAAGTGTTTTCTAGATGCCCCTTGGCTCGCTGAAGAGGTGAGCCTCAGCGCATCTCTGTCCTAGGTAGAGGCTAATGGAATTGTGTCCACTGAGGAGCAGTCACTATACTGAGACAACCCTGAAGTCTGCAGCCCATTGGATGAGGGCTCAAGGTCTGCCTGGCAGGTGAGAGGTCAGAGCAAAGGGAGTTGCCCAATTTAAGACCAAAGTGGGGCAGGAATAAGGAAGTATAGCCCCAGACACCAGGAAAGAAGAAGTTNGGGGCTATTGTTATCTTTAAGGGGCAAGACCTAAAGCCTGTGGTTGGAAACAAAACACTGCAGAAGAACAACTGACTCCGGGTCAGCAGAGTGAGCTCACAGCCATTATAGTCAAAGACACCAGATAGCTGCTAAAATAAATTGAAAACAAGAAGGGAAGAGNAGAAGCGGAGCAGAGCTGAAGTTTCGACCAAACACAAGGGCAGCTGAGTGCCTGGGGCAGACAGTGCATGGCTAGGCTTCTTGGGGAAGAACACCTTTCTTATTCCTGTGGTTTGGGTCTTAATGTCCTATGGAACTTCCTGTCTGGGACCCAGATTGCTCCAGTGGTATCTGGGACATAGGACCAAAGGAGATTTTACTCCTCACATGGAGGTAGGGACACTGTTACAGGAAATAGATATCTCACCGGGTATACTGCTCCACAGTCAGGATTTTTGTTTTGTTTTTCTCTTCATGTGAGTAGCAGCACTGTTTAGTGGGTGACAGAATGGGGCTTCTGGGCCACCATTGGAATCTCAGCATTACNTTGGGCAGGCCATAATCTCTTTAACTCCGTTTGTTCCTTTGTAAAATGGATATGATAATGGAAGTTTTTCGTGGGACTGATATGAAATTTACACAATTGATGTGAAATTAACATGTNCAAAGTGTTAATGTGCTCAGTATTGGTGCCTAGAATATAGTGAATCTCTCTCAATATATGTATGTATGTATATGATATTATATATCTATGATATGTATGTGTGATATTAAAAATTCTGTTTTTACTGATGACTGGGGCTGCAGTTTGTATGAACACACACACACACACACACACATAAATGAGGGGGGACGTTGTACATAATCATCTCTCAGTGTCTATTGGGGATTAGGTTCATGACCTGTTGCATGTACCAACATTTACATGTTCAAGTATGAAACAGAGCAGTACTTGCACATCACCTGTGCACTCTTCTGTCTACCTTAAATCACTCTAGACTCCTGGTAACACCTAATACACTGCAAATGCTATGCAGATAGCTCTTCTGCTGTATCTTCTTAGGGAATAGTGACACAGGAAAAAGTTATGTTCATGTTTAGCACAGACACAGTTTTGTTGGGATGTTTTCCATTGACAGGTGATTGCATTCACATATATCTATCCCATGGATACAGAGCTCATAGATGAGACTCTATCTATCTATCTATCTATCTATCTATCTATCTATCTATCTATCTATCTATCTATCTATCATCTGTCCATCTATTATGTATCTATCTATCTCTTATCTCTCTTATCTATTATCGATCTATATCTACCTATCATCTATTTATCATCTACCTATCTATCATCTATCTACCACACATCTATTTATATTATATATATATACACACATTTAGCATTATTTCAGTGACCTCATTAATCCATTTGCTGACCTNTTCTGGACTCACGTGCACTTGGATCTTGAGGTCTTTGCTTTGTCCTATTCTGCTGTGTGACCTTGGATGACCTGNATCCACTGCTTATGAGTTGTTTGACTTCTGTTGTAAAGGGGACTGAAGTAACCTATGGCAATAGTGTCTGATATATAGTAGTTATATGTTTTTTTTTTCTGTTGCTATGATAAAACACTCTGATCAAAAGAAACTTAGGGGAGGAAGGAACTTATCTTAGCTCACAATTCCAGAAGGGATGCAGCCCATTGTGGTGGGGAAGTTATGGCATAGGCCTTCTGGGAGTCAAAAAGCTGAGAGATGACATTTCAGCTACACACAGGAAGCACAGAGAGAAAGAACAGAAAGTATGGTGAGGATTATTCCATCTCCTAAANGTTCTGTAACCTTCCTAAACAGCACCTCCAACTGGTGGCCACGTGTCATGACACATGAGCCTATGGGGGACATTTCTCATTGAAACCACCAACTATACAGCAGGTGATAATCCTTTCCCAGCACCTTCTGAAGTACCCTTTGAAGTTGGACCTTGAAAGAACTTACTCTTTATTCACCCATCATTTGAGAACCAACCTATCTTGTATTTGGCCANAGGCCCTACACAGAGACCAAAGGAACCTGCTCCTGCCCTTGAGGGTCTTGATGTTTAAAATTCCACATAGCTGTGAAAATGCTGCAAATGAAAGGTATTGTGTAATACTTCTTAGGATCCATAATTGCTGCTCAGGTAGCTTGGAGCAAAGCTGATCAAACCTCACTATACTTGGGGCTTGTNATAAAGTGCAGAGTGGTGAAGGGGATTTGNGTAGGTCCCTCAGACTGTACTTCTGAGTTCCTAGGTGCTGCTGCTGCTGCAAGTAGTGACAGTGGTCCATGGANTGCACTCAGAATAGTGAGGACTCAGTTTAGGAGACCACAGACATCTTCAGAACCCAGTCTCTTCTAGCTCTTAGCCTTTTAAGCCTTTGCTCTAAAAAGTTAGGTCCTTTGGGCACCCAGGGCTGAGATTCACATTGAGAAACATTCCCTCTTGTGCACTGGGAAGATCTCTGCAGGCCTGTCTTATTGGTCTGTGCTAATTTTCTTAGGCAGTGTGATGGCCAATCTTGGTTGTCAACTTGACTGCATCTAGAATCAACTAAACTCAAGCAGTTGGGTGAAACTGAAAGGGATTTTCTTGATTGTGTTATTTGAGGTGGGAAGATCCACCTTAAATCTAAATCTGGTGGCAGCTCACATAAAAGGACATGGACAAAAGAAGCTTTTGTCTTTTGCCTGCCCCCACTCCTGCTGTCAACTTCATCTATCCTTTTATAAATGCTTTCCTCTGCTGGAATTAGAATCTACTTCTTCAAGATTCTAACATAGGCTACAGACCAGCAGCTCTAGGAATCCTTTGGGACCCCAGCACCAAACTGGGACTACTGAGACATCCTGCCTCGTGAACTGAACAGCTACTGTGTTCTTGCCTTCCTATTGAGAGACAGCAACTATTGGGCTATTGGACCACTGCCTGCAAGTCACTCGAATACATACATACATACATATATATTTACACCTATATCTATCTATCTATCTATCTATCTATCTATCTATCTATCTATCTATCTATCTATCTATCATCTCTCTCTCCCTCTGTGCAAGTGTGTGCATGTGTCTGCATTCATTCTATCAGTGTGTTCCTTTGGAGAACCCTGACTAATAGAGATGCTGTGGGTAGCTCATAGAGAAATGGAGCAGAACTTCCCTGAAGGACATGTCAAGGGCCAGAAGCCCACACTTGTGCATTGCGCTCTAAGCCAGGGCTTCTTAAGCTTTTTACTGTTTGTGACTCCCTTTCATCCAAGAAATTTTTGGGCAACACTGAGTTTGTAAATATATAGGATAGGTATACACATCAAACATTTTTTGATAATAAATCATGTAGAAATTTATTTTAAAACAGTTCTTTCTTATATGTAGAATTTTACCATTTATTAAACACAAGAGTACATTTTCATACTAGTGAGATAGATGTACTGGTTTAGTTTTATATAAAGAATCAAACCNTGGCTGGATATTTTGTTCTGTAGGACATAGAACATCATCAATACTGTTTAGACCTGATGGCTATTTTGGTTTTATAATTACTGAACATGCTCTTTGAAAAATGCATAGTTTAAAATGGTGAAAATATGTTCAGGACCATTGTAGAAACCGTTGAAAACTTGTCCCAATTTTTAGCCAAAATTCATTAGATGATCTCAAGTCAGTAATTTAAATAGCAGTTTTTAAAAACCCTATTTTCTAACACAAAAATATGGAAAATATATTCTGATTTGATGCATACATGCTGAGGAATAATTGTAGGAAAATACCAAAAATGTTTGTTTTCTGTAATTACATTTTTATGTTTCTATAAGAGCAGACAACTTTGTATGTGTAGTAATGACAGTACAGTCTGTAACATACAAGCTTCAGATNTGGGCTGGGTGTCTCAGAGATTGTGACAANAAACACCTCTGCTTCACTACATATTTTATTTTGAACTAAGTTTTGGTCATGGTGCATTTAGACACATTTTATTCTTGCCAAATCTTTCATGACTCCTTATGGAGTTGCCACGCGAAGCTGAGGCCTAGGCCACAGAGTCCTTTGGAGAGTTGGAGGGGATGAGCCCAAGGCCATCTAGTCCAGCCACTCACTTGGTGACCCAGAGGAAACTGGAT
>LZPO01075955.1:137204-150841 GCA_001675575.1 Neotoma lepida
AGAGAGAGAGAGAGAGAGAGAGAGAGAGAGAGAGAGAGAGAAGCACTAATTGGGAAGAGCATGGGCTGTTGAAACCTTAAAGACCACCCATGACTCTCTTATTCTAACAAGGTCACACTCCCTAATGCTTCTCAAACAGTTCCATCANCTGGGAGCCAAGCATTTGAATATATGAACCTATGGTGGGCTATTCTCACTCAAACCACCACATTCCACTCCTGCTTGGACCCCAGAGGCTTATAGCAGCATCATAACTCAAAATGCATTTAGTCCAACTTCAAAAGCACCCATAGTCTTTCACAGTCTCAACACGGTTTTAAAAGTCCAATGTCTCATCTGAGACTCAAGACAACTTAATTATAACACTCTGTCAAATCAAAATGAAAAAGCAGATCATATACTTCCAACATACAATGGCACAGAATAGACATTACTATTCCAAAAGAGAGGAATGAGGATGTAATGAGGAAATACTGGACCAAAGCAAGACGGAAACCCAGCAGGGCAAACTCCAAATCCTGTCGCTCTGTATCTGACTGCCACACATTGCCCTGTCTTGGGCTGGTTCCACTCCCTGTGTACAGCTCTCCTCAGCAGGTATCTTGTATCTTTGGCATCTCCAATGTCTTGGGGGTCCCCAGTAAAATCCCGGCTTCTCTCCACAGTTTCACACAGTGTCCCCCATGCAGGGTGGATGGAACCTGAGAAGTGATTCCTGAGTCCCCTGCCACATACCTAGCCTCATCCGCTTTCCTTAACCATGGAAGAAGATTCCTCAACCCCTTTACTCCTCCATCCTACTTTAGAAAGCCAGATGCTTTTCTTGGCTGATGCTGCCAAGCTCTGCTGCCTATATGAGATGATACCTGGGCCCCTCCTGGGATTACGTTTCCATAAGCTTTTCTTTGTTGCTTTCCTTTGTTGAATAAGCTTTGCTCTGTTTTAGGAGAAGAAGATCCTTAGGCATTTTCTCTTCACAAATCCAGGGATTAGCTGAGTAGGACCCTGTCCTGAGGGCACACTGTCCTTTAATACATGTTGCATCAGGCCTTTCTTTAAACTTCTTATCTCTATGAGCACAGACTGTGGCTCTAACATTACATTTTCTGGTGCTCCTTTTCTCCTCAAACTGTACATTCTGTATTTCTTTCTCCCCACTTGCTCTTTTCCATTATTGACCTACATAAGAGTGATCAATACTAATCATGTGACACAATCAATATTAGGCTGCCTTCAAATCTCCTAAACAGTCATTTTTTTCTTTGCCAAAATATCACAATAATGGTCTCTAACCGAGTTGCTAATATTGTTCCCCTCTGAAACCTCTTAAACTGGGCCTCCAGAGTCAACATTACTTCCAAGCTCCTATTGGGGTGGCCTGATAAACCCAGTTTACACTGTTCAGCTGCTTTCCTAATCCAAATTCCCAAGTGCTCTGCATTCTTCCAAAACCCAACATGGTCAGATCTGTCACAGCAACATCCCACTCCTGGTACCAATTTCTGTCTTAGTTACTTTTCAGTAGCTGTCATAAGACAGCATGACTAAGGCATGCAAAAAAGAGTTTGGTGGGGCCTCTAGTTCCATAGAGTTAGAGCCCATGAGCATCACGGCAGGGAGCATGGCAGCAGTCAGGTAGGCACAGTGTTAGAGCAGTAGCTGAGAGCTCACATGTTGAGACAACCACCACGAGGCAGAGAGGGTAACAGGGAATAGTGTGGGCTTTTGAAACCTCAGAGCTTACCTCCAGGGACNCTTCCTCGAACAAGGCCACACCTCTTAATTCTTCTCAAATAGTTCCACCAGCTTAAGGACCAAGAATTCTCACATATTTATACGAGACTATGGTGGTGGTGTGTATTCTCATTCAAACCACCACAGGCACTATCATTTAAAAACTCCAAGGGCTCTTCTGCTAATGTGCTTAAGTGGCTTCTACATTTGCGACAACACACTAAGCTCAAGTCTGTATGGTCCGCAGGTACTTCCATGTACTATGAGAAGGCACAAGTATGAGGAGGAAAACAGTTCAAAGGGAACCGAACCAAGCTTGAATTCTGTTACAAATTGGTTCTTATATTTCTGACTAGTATCTATCCACTTGCATTTAGAAACAATTTATAGTTACAACCCCCAAGTATTCTTTTCAAATTGTGTAGTGTCTTTAAGATCATTTTATGTCAGTATATAATGACAGATCTGTCTCTCAAGCTCTTTCAGTAGCATGGCTCATCAGAATGTATTATAATTTACTTAGCAATTTATGTGTAATTGCACCATTCGGTAAATTCTGGATTTTCACAGTAATGCGTGATGTTGCAATGAAAATGTGTTCCCTGCTTGTTCTCCCAGGTGTGTGGGTATTTTCCTAGGGTCAGCCTCAGCAAGGTGGAAAAGTATTTACAATTTAAAGTTTCTTACATATGTCCACTTTTTCACCACAAAATAACTTTAACAGTCACCCTCCCATGAGTAGAACACAGGAATAATGTTGACATATTTCATTCATACCATGAAGTCGGATTGATTTTTCATTCATTTACATCTTTTTTCTTACTTAAATTTGAAAAAGTTATTTAAGGTAGGTGGATGTTTCACACACATGTATGACAGTATACCACATACATCCTGGTGCCTGCAAAGGCCAGGAGAAGGAATCGGATTCTCTGGAACCGCAGTTACTGATGGTTGTGAGCTGCCGTGTGTGCTGGGAATTGAAACGAGGGCTTCTGGAAGGGCAGCAGGTACTGATAACTATTAAGTCAACTCTCCAGCCCCTCCAACTCTTTTCTTATCAGTTTGAGAAGAATGAATATGAATTAATAAGACAAACATATTGGGTCTGAGGAGATGATTTAGCAGGTAAGAGTGTGGATTGTTATTGCAGGGAAGAACCCACAGCACCTATGCTAAGCAGCTTACAAACACTTGTAACTTCAGCTCCAGTGGGGGTTGGATGGCACCTTCTGGTCTCCATGGGCACCTGTACTCATATGTACAATACTCACACGGAGATACACATGTATACCTAATTAAAAATGAAATAAATCCTTCATTGTATGTGTGGCAAATGTTTTCCCTATGTCTGTTTCTTATTCATAACTTATCTGTGAGGCATTTCTTGCCCATTGTGTCTTCATTGCCCTCATTCCTTCAGCTTAGTCTTCCCACAGATGTCTGTGTCTTCACATAGGTTTCTCTGGCAGCCATGGCCTCTTTGGACCATGTGTGAAAGGCGCACAGAGGCTGAGATGCGTCTGTGTGTCTGCAGACGGTGATATTTTAATCAGTGCAACTGGCTTGGCTCCATCCTCCCGACATCTGCTATTGCTGGCTGCTAGGTAATATTTACTGTGGATGGCGACAGCTTCNGCTCCCCCTTCCTTCTGTGCAGGGTGTGTGTGTGCGTGCAGGCAGTGTCTCTGGCTCTAAGTAGCATCCCCAAGCCCTAGCAGACACTGGCTACTCAGCTACTCACTAAGCAGAGGCTATGCTTCATCTGGACGTTCAACCCCAGATGGGTCCTTCCAGCAAGATGATTTCTAGGACTTTGGAGCCTTAGGATAGCACTCCTGGCCTTTGGCAGAGGGTTCTGAGTAGTGCGACTAGATGATGAAGTGGTCTTCCCAGGAAGATCTTTAGCTGGAGCCCACTGGGTCTCAGCAATGCACCTAAAATTGCTGTGTATTTATAGAGAGAGCCGAGAACCATCGCAGATGGTTACACTGGTCATCGTTCAAAATGTGCCATTGGCCAGCTTCCAAAGTATTTTATATAAAAGAAATTCATGAACATATTGTCCTGGTGAAAGCAGAAGCAATCCAGGGGTGAAGAGTGTGCCTCAGTCTTCCCATCAGCCCCGTGCCTCTGTCCAGGTACAACCACAGAGCTGAGAGCCATCTTCCCCAGCAAAGGAGTTCATGCACTGTTCACNTTGTTCCTGTGGTCCTTGGCTTTATCTTCCCACTTCCNGTTTTCCATGCCCATATGTAAGTGGCTGCTTTTTGTGCACTAAGCTTTTCCTACTCTCCTATGTGGTTTTAGTTGGAGGGAATAGGCGTGTCCAAGCGCTAGTGTGCAAAATGAAAATAAACAGGTCATCCCCTTGAGAAATTAAGTGGGAACCTGAGGGCATCTTGGAGACTCTTTTCACATAGGAACCTGCATGGGAGGAAGAACCTTTGGTGGTTTGAATGAGAATGGCCTCCCCCATAGGCTCATATGTTTAATGCTTGGTCCCCAGTTGGTGGAACTGTTTGAGAAGGATTAGGAGGTGTGGCCTTGTTGGAGGATGTGTGTTGCTGAGAGTGGTCTTTGGAGTTTCAAAAGCCCTAGTTAGCTCTTTCACTGCCTTGAGCTTGTAGATCAGGTGTAAGCTCACAGATACCCATGTTTCCTGCCGTGGTGTCTCATGGACTCATCCTCTGAATCTGTAAGCAAGCCCCCAATAAACTCTTTCTTCTGTAAATTGCCTTTGTCATGGTANCTCTTCACAGCTGTAGACAAGTAACCAAGACACCTTCCATGGCAAGGCTGGCTTACTGAGGTGACCAAATGAGGAGGTATCCTGGCCATCTGGAGAGGCTCTAAGGCTCTAAGGCTCTAAGGCACTCCTACTTACAGTGCCCTTGTAAGTAAGCAGGGAGATTCGTGACAAGAGAAGGCAGTGTGACTACTGATGAACAGTGCTCTGCAGCTTTGACCATGGANCCAGAGACTGGGAGCCAAGGAATTTAAAGATGGCTGTTGTAGAACCCAGGAATGTTGAGAAAAGGGGTCTATTCNAGCGCCTCAGAGGGAGCAGGGCTCTGCTAACACCATGCACTCAGCCAAATGAAACCACTGTGGGCTTCTGTCCCCTAGGAGTGTGAGAAAACACATTTATGTTACTTTGTTTCCCCAAGAGTACAGCAATTTTTAGAGTAACAAGAGGAAGCTAAAGGTAGGGAGAGGAGACTGTTGTGAGCTTGTGAATGGGAGTAAGGTGACAGGTACAGCGAAGAGTAAACTAACTGAGGGCTTAGCAGGGTATAGCCACAGGAACCTGGAAGGTATGCTCAGGAGGGGNATGTCCTGAAGGCAATAGGGAGCCAGAGAACTCTCTCTCTCTCCCTCTTTCCCTCCCTCACTTCCTTCCTTTCCCTTCCTCTCTCCCTTCTACTCTCTNTGTGTGTNTGTGTGTTGTATGTGTGTGCGTACCTGTGAGTGCATATGTGGACACCAGATGCTGAGTAACCTCTTTGTTCTCTACCTTATTTTTAAGATGGGTCTCTCATTGAGCTTGGGCTTGACATTTTGGGTAGACTAGCAGGCCAGCGAGCCACTGGAATCTGCCTGTCTCACCCGTGCCCGTCAGCTCAGGCTTACAGATGTACACTACAGGTGCCCAGCTTTCACACGGATGCTGGGGTCCAACTCCGGTGCTTACGCTTGGGTAGTAATGACGTCATCTACTGAGTCACCCAGAGGTGGCTGTTAAGCAGGAACAGAGCGAGTTTAGCATTGAGGAACTCCCCACGAGGGCCTGGCAGAAGAAATAGGATCTGACTACCTCCGGAGCACCTGCCACTCCGACACTCAAAAGGTGATCACAGGAAGATGGCTCCATTCTGGGAGTTCAGGGCCAATAGAGACACCTTAGTAAGACTCTATTAGAAGAACATTGGCTGCCTAGATGGAAACTCGTATGCCCCCTGCGTTCTAATGCCCATCACACTAAACACTCTTCCCTCCATCCAAAGCCGAGTTCCCTATTGGTCCTAAAAAGGTTTGAGCTCTCTTCAGACTAACCTAGACATCCAAGCTGCAGGCTCATCCCTTCTTCCCAGATTTCCAGGTGGGTGTTTGAGTGGCAGCAGCAGGAGGATGCCTGCTTGAGCTGCCTGTAGCCCAGAGCCTGATAGAAGGAAGACACAGAGTCAGAGGCACTTTTGCTTATCTAATCCACACCAACGCTCTCTCCAGGGCAGCTTCTGATGGAGNACAAGGGGGCAGNGAGACAAGCTCCCATCCCTAGGGCCCGGAGGGTGGCAATTTATCGCTGTGGCTCAGATTCCTTTTCAGGGCCAGGGTCATTAATAGGAAAAGCACTCTGGGTGCCACTGTTCTGTAAGGATTGCGGTTTCTTCCCCCTCTAGCAAATTTCTAAGTGTCGAAAATGATTAAAGCCCACAGTCACCAAGCCACGCAGTAGGGGAGAAAATAAAGATAGCCTTCAGGGTTAGGTAAAAGAACAAAAACATACCTGAGCAGGAGGCCTGTAGAGTCATCCAGTTTCTCTTTTTCCTTTAACTGTGGCTGGAGCAGCAGAGGCAGGGCTGTAGGTAATGGGAGAAGTTCTGCTGACAATGGTTACTGGGATGAAGGAGCTACTGGGAATCCTGAATGTTCCACATCCTCCATCCATCTTTGCTTCAGACAGTTGGTCTCTGGGAAGAAGTCGTCAGATTGAAGAGACATCAGATTGTACATACAGTTGCTGTCATTTTTATTTTAGTGGGTCCAGTCTTCTGTCCATGCAGATCACTTCCCATATCTGTGAACAGCACACTGGTTTGATCTGGGGACACACTGAGTGGTTTGGACCACTGGCCTCACAGCGTGTAGATATCATTGTGGGATAAGACTACAACCAGGCCCATCACTCAGACATAGAGACTTGGTCAGGATTGACAAGTGACTTGAGATGGATCAGAAAAGACCATCTTGAACTTAAGACGAATCAAATGGGAAGCACATTCACCCCTCTGGCTGGTGTTACTTTTAAAGGATAGGATATGGACTTGGAGTTGCCAGGGACTGCCTTCTTTTCTACCAACAAGGACAAAGACTGACTGATAACAGGCCCATGATCCAAGATAGGTGAGCTGAGGAGCCAGAGACTAGATTCTAGAAGAGTTCATCCGAGCTCATGGCTCTAACAGTACTTGAAGCTTGAAACAACAACTCCTATTTTGTTTAAGCCAATTTGAGTTGAGTTTCTGTTCTGAAATTGAAGGAGACGAATTTGACATTTATTGCCACATTTTATATGATGGTTAGTCTTAATTTTCAGGTTGACCTTTGGGTGTGTCTGGGAGGGCATTTCTAGAGATGTTTAAGTAAGACCAGCAGATGTGGGTGGCACCACGCCATGGACTGTGGCCCTAGACTAAAGGGAAGTCAGCAAGCAGGTGGAGCAGTGGCGTTATGTCTCTGCTTCCTGACTGGATGCCAGTGACCAGCCACCCTTTGCTCCTCTCCCTGAAGCTAAAAGTGCTCTCACTGCTGTGCCTTCCTGGCAGTATGGACAGAACCCTCGGATCATGAGCCAGAGTCATCTTTCCTTGCATGTGGACAGTGCAAGATAAGAAAAGGACTTACGTTGAGGTCTGTACTAAGCACTTTTGTAAAGAGAGAGAGAGAGAGAGAGAGAGAGAGGCAGAGACACAGAGACACAGAGACAGAGACAGGGAGAAAGACACAGAGAGAGGGACAGAGACACAGAGAGGGACAGAGACACAGAGACAGACACAGACAGAGACACTGAGACAAAGATATTGAAATTAGTGCTACATTTCTATAATACCATACAGTTCAGTGCTTCCACTATGAACCCCAAATAGCCCCTGGACTATTTAGGAGGCCTCTGGACTCTGGTTTTTGTGTAAAATCATGAGGTCCTTTATGATAGGAGGATCCATTTCTNTGATCAGATCCTTTGGTGTGTTGCCTTAGATTCTCTTTATACCTCAATGAACCATCTCCCCATAGAAGATGTTCCCCGAGCACACTTGGCGGGGTACTTCCTCATTACATCTTTAGATGAAATGCGTGGTTAACTGTGAGCCCAGTGTGACTCACATGAAATTTCCCCAAAGTGAATGGTGATCTTGCACAGCAATGTCAGTGTGTCCTCTGTGGCTCACACCAAAATGTGTGTGTGTACATGTGAATGTGCTTATGTGTGTATTGTGTGTGTGTCTGTATGTGTGTGTATGAGTGTGTGCGTGTATGTATGTGTATGTGTGTATGTGTGTGTGTATGTATGTATGTGTGTGTGTGTCTGTATGTGTGTGTGTGTCTGTATGTGTGTGTGTGTGTGTGTGTGTGTATGGAGGTCAGAGGTCAACTCTGGATGTCTTCCTCCATCACTTTCCACCTTGTTTTTTTGAGACAGGGTCTCTCATTGAACCCAGAGCTTACCAATGCAGCCAGACTAGCTGGAAAGTCAGTCCCAGGGATCTACCTGGATCTGCCTCCCACCCCAGTGATGGGGTTACAGATGCNCACTGCCATTCCTACTTTTACATGGGTGCACAAGCTGAACTGGGGGTCTCATGCTTGTCTGACTAGTGCTTTGCCTACTCAGCCATCTCCCCAGCCCCCAAGATGTTTTTGAGCTTCACTTTCTTCCAACTACCAAAATGAGTTATTTAAACTTTGTGTGTTTTACAGGGCACTCCTGGGTCTCACTAGGAACAGAACAAAATACTCTTGAGTGTCCATTGTTGTTGTTTGGTAGGAGCTCCACCTTAGCCCCTGATGTCCCGCTCTTGGCGGGACAATTCCCAGCCACCAGGCGACTGGCGGAGCTGCTTAGTACCGGGGTGGGGGTGGGGGTGTCTTCCGGATGCAGCTTCCTGTGTGGCTCAGGCTCCACCCCTAGCACCACCCACACCTCGAGCGGCTCAGACTCCTGGTCCCTGTGCAGCCGGTGCAGTAGGCCGGCTCTGGGCCGCAAGCTGCTGAACCTGCCCCTTCAGAGCCCGCCAAAACACGGCTCCTCCCCAGAGAGGCCAAGACCACTCCCTCGGCCTATTCAAACAGCATCCCCGAGACTAGATGCTCTCTTCCCTCTTGGTCTCTCGCCCAGATCTCCTGTCTGTGGGGCCAGGGAATCACCCTGGAAAGTTCTTCAATTAAACCTGACCTTTCCTCACTTGGCCTCACTCTGATTGCTGATTGCTGCGGGCAATCTATCCCTCTTCTGCCTGCTTGGTGCTCTGCAAGCTGCTTGCTGCTTCTGNNCTGGCCCCAGAGTCAGGACATCCACCACCTGTTCCCTGTTCCCCAGAAGCCCCACTGACACCCTTGCTGGTGTATGTCCACCAGATCCCACTCCTGAGGCTGGCATATGCAGTTCATAACAAACACAGTGAGCAACTTTCTGAATGTCATCTGTGGAGCAAACGAATGAGAATTGATGGGCCATCTGATGCAGGGTTCTCCTAGTGGGCAGATCTCACCTCCCTTAGCAGGAGGCTGGAGCTGCAGAATGAGGCTGTTTGTTAACACATTCACTCAGTAGCTTACCCCAGTGAGCAATGAGATGCTGCTTCCTGTTCAGCACTGAGGTAAGTGCAGAGGAACTGTGGTGGGTACAAGGATGCATTCTTCTAGGTATTCAGTTTCCTTGATGTGGAGACAATGGGCATCACTTCATATAATATAAGGGGTAGAAAAACAAAACAAAATAGCATTAAAAGGAAAATGGCCCTGGCTGTGTTCTAAGGGGAGCTTTGGAGAGCAGGTGACACTTGATCTGTATTTTGAAGGATGAGGCAGAATCTGCCAGATAGCAGAAGGGAGAGGGACAATCCACCNGGGAAGAGACTCCTGTGTGAATTTTGGAGCAGAGCAGGAAGTGGAGGTTTGCTGGCCAGAGGCTTACCATAGAGTGGAAAAGAGCGGAGCTTGGAGCCAGCCGCTGGACTGGGTTGGGCCTATGCCATCTCAGGAATGCTTTCTGGATCCCTCAGGCGCATGGCAGTTTGTTTTCAAGTGGGCANGCAATATGCTTGTGTGTTTAAAAGAAGGGGAAGGGGAAATGTGGGGCGTGGAAGTGAAAAAGAGTGAAGAAGGGATCCGTAGAGCAGGTGCCTGAGGCAGGGGTCTCAGCAGAGAGCCTGGGACCTTTCAGAGGGCCGCCTTTCCCGTCAGCTGGATTGCAGTTCTGGGAGGGGGCAGTCCGGTTCCCTAAAATATTCTCATGAGCAGCCAGGGCTGAGAGACCTGCTGGTTTCTAGGATTCACCTGGGGTTGCATTGAAGTGTAAAGTATGGGACATCGCTTCTCGGCCAAGATCAAGTGTAATTATGAGACACTGTTCCAGTTCGATTTCTGTTACTGTGACAAATACTCTGACCAAAACCGACTTAGGGGAGAAAAACTTTATTTCAGTTTATAGGTCACAACCCATCATTAATGGCAGTAGGGACCAAAGCAGGAACTTGAAGGTAGTCTACCTCCAATCAAGAAGCCCACAGGCTCGAACTACTGACATCCTTCTGTCACCGCAGATCAATTTTGTCTCTTCTAGTCCTGCATAAGTAGAAACATACAGGGTGTGCACTCATGTCTTGAGTCTTTGGCTCACCATAACATTAGAGACCTGCACATGTTGTATGTACCTGCAGCACAACATTTTTTATTGCTGAGGGACACTCCAGTGTGGGAATAGACCACATCTGGTTTGTCCATTCACTTCTTGATTTTCTTTTTCAGTTTTGACAACTATGAATAACTAAGACTTTGTTTCAACTAGCTCTTCTGATGATTCTGATGCTGGTGAGCTCAGGAACCACTGTTGAAAATATTTTCAATGGTATTTTAGAGGTGAGACCCTTCTGGTAGACCCCTTCTTGTTAAGACCCCTCTTGACAACCTGCTATGCTGCTTGGATGCTTCCTTGAAGCTCATCATGTTCTGAGAAGATACTGATTTTATTTTGTCTTTGGTTAGTATACTTGTGAGGAGGGGTCCCGTCAGACCTTACCTTGAATCTGAGAAGTGTCCTAGCCTTGAACATGGCCCTTTGTCTCCAAATTCCTCAACAAGCTCGAGACCCTCCTTTCTTTTTTCAGTCTCCTACAAAAGATATGTCAAACTAAAATTACGTTTTTATTATTCTAAGACTGTAGCTGTATAATCCCCCTTTGTGGCTCATGTTACTGAACTTGGGGTGGGGTGGGGTGGGGATAGAACCATGTTTTTTTTTAAATGGGAAAGAATGGAAATTTACAAGAACAATGGGATAGAACTAGATTCTTACTTTGTTTGTTTCTGTCTCACACTCTTGTTCAGTTTCCTGTTGCTCCCCATGGTGTCTTGCCATTTGTAGACATCAATGTTGTGTATAACCTGTGGTAAGATGTACTCCATGAAGTTCAAAGTTTATTTCTGATATCCCAATGGGAGTTTCTCCAACTGAGCATCTTTCTTTCCAGATGCTATGTTGTGTGATACCTCTTCCAGTGAACAAATGTCTACACATCTCAGATCAGGAACCAGCAACAGACCAAAGTATGGATACCACCAAAGGCCAACTTGGTGAATCAGTAAGATCAATAGAGTTACTTAGAGGAATGTGGGTGAAGGNTTGCTTACAGATACAGAAATGACTCAAAGGCATCTGCATCACCAAAGCCTACCTCAGCATGAGTGAAAGCTCACAGAAGCTAGAAACCTGGAGTGTACTGTACAACCTGCAGATAGCTCAACAAAGGCAAATGACCTTTCCAGGTAGCTCAGTTGGCCTGAGTCTCTTCCAGGCGGCTTGACTGGTCTCTGACTCTTCCAGGCATCTCCCCTTGTCTGAGAGTATCTCTCAGCAGGGCTTACTTCTTATGTCGGCTTGGAGAGGGAAGGGCCTAGTGAATCTGATCAGTTTCAGGGACTTCCTAAGACCTTTGTGTTGCTGAGATTAATGAGCTTTCCTGAAGCATGGGGTGTTTTACCTCTCTTAGAACATCCTATTGTTCTACCTCCCCTTTAACATCCTGTATCTTAATGAGCTNCCCTCCAAGGTAGAGGTTTTCATCTCGGAGGAAACTGCGTAGAGTAGGTAACTCCAGAGCAAGGACTCCATCTGACTTGTGAGTCTTCTCTTCCCTTTGGTAGTTCCTTCATTGAGCAGAATGTTAACCTTTCATAATCGCATGCAGAATGCTTAGAAGNGCCAAGCTTCAAAGCCTCTTAAGCCATTTATGTCTATATCCCAAGAGATCCAGAACTCAGTCCCATGGTCGCCCTCATGCCCAAGGAAGATTATGCCCAAGAGCAAAGTGAAACATGGCCCCAGTCTTGGTGGTGCTTCCAACACACTGTTTATAGCTTCAGGGCTTCCACTGCACACTTGAGCAACAGATACTCTGAGCTGAGCATTTTCTTAGTCTAGTTAGCTCTTAAGGCAGCCTCTGGGTTCCTTTGGGGGAAAATGATGAAAAATAGTCCTTGAAGCCTAAGTTTCACAGGAGCAAAAAGACTTTGTCTTCTGTATCCTCTATTGTATCCCTAGCATGTAGTGCAGTTCCTGGNACTATATGGGTGCTCGACAGATATTTATAAGACTAGATTTTTGTAAACTAAATANATGATTTAAAGTTTTGTCTTGGCTGGGTGTCCTGGAACATGTTCAGGCCACTAGTAGGTGGCAATGTGGTTTGAAGAGTGTGTCCAGACTAAGAAGAAGAGCAGACTGAGACTCCCAGGTCTGGGATTGGTGGGACCAATACAGAGTGGGAATGCATCACTAGATGCTTACCTTGTACCAGAGTCATCAAAGAACTGTCCTATATGTCTCTGCAAGATCTCTTGATAATTAGGGAGCTGGGAGAATTGCTATCCTTGTTTTGTTCATGAGGACACCCATTCATGGAATTAATAGTCATGGAACTTGCCAAAGCTCACCAGAGTGAGTCATAAGAAAGAGTTGGGGTCAGGATTTGAACCCATAAATTCTACCTTAACACCATGCNACTATGCTGAGAAAGCAGTTAGGCAGGACCAATGTTATGGAATAACTGGTTAAAATTATGGTCCAGGCAGCCTTTATGGGCATGAGACCAAGCAGAGATTACTATTGTTAGAAGAAGACACCATGACAAAGGCAACTTATAGAGGAAGTCATTTGGGGACTTTCTTACAGCTTCAGAGGGCTAGTTCATCATCATCATGGCAAGCAGCATGGCGGCAGGCATGGCACTGGCACAACAGCTGAGAGCTCACATGTGATCCACAAGGTGGAGGCAGGAAGAGTGGCAGAGACTTTTGAAACCTCAAAGCCCACCNCCAGTGACACACCTCCTCCAACAAGGCCACGCCTCCTAATCCTTCCCAAACAGTTCTACCAGCTGAGAACCAAACATCCAAATATATGAGCCTATGAGGGACACTTTCATTCAAACCACCATACCCTAGGAGCACCTCACTGGGGGCCCAGTCACAGAACAGGTAGGTCCCTCCAGAGGGGTGGTGAGGCAATCTGGGATTTGAAGGTTGTCCTAAGAGGAGGAGGGCAGCAGACACCAGAAACAGACTCATAAATGGGAGTGTAGCAATGCCATAAATGACCATGGTGAGAATGCACCAGCAATGGACAACAGCCACCAACTTGGGGCTTTGAAGCTACATCTGGATTTTCACCGAGACCTTGATGAACCTGTGAGCTTAATGGGGGAGAAGGAAGAGAAGGCTTTGAGTTCTCTGCAGCATGAGCCTGTGTAACACTATGCATATCACTTTTACATTTTAGTATTCCACGGGAGACTTTATTTAATAATACAAGCCTGTGTTCTGAAAACTGCTAGCCAAATGATGTCTAGAGCTCTGCCTTCTGTGTCTGCAGTGGAAATCAATCAGAAGGCCTCCAGACATTA
>LZPO01075955.1:152976-164506 GCA_001675575.1 Neotoma lepida
CCTGTCCTTGCTTTGGCTTTTCTCTCCGGGGGCTGGTACCCATTCCTCCATTTGCAGTCTCCCTTAGATTCAAGGACCTAATGATGTCTTCTTGCTGTTCCCAGCCTTCTGGAGGTGCTGCCTATGCCACGTTTTAAGTGTTTTGTATTGTTTTCCTAACTCNTCTCATTTAATGAGCCATCTGTGTCCTGCTACAACCTTGTATATACACCATGCAAAAAGCTTAAAACAGGGCTGGAGGCATGGCTCAGTAGGTCAGAGCCTCAGCACCCATGTAAAAAGTTGGGTATGGTGGCATGTATCAGTAACCCAGCACTGGGGAGGCAGAGACAGAGGGGTCCCTGGGGTTTGCTAGCCAGTCCATCTAGCTAACTTGGGTGAACTTTCGGTTCAGCCAGAGACCTCAAAAATAAGGTGGAAAGTGATTGAGGAAGGCACTTGATATCAACCTCTAGCCTCAAAATCCATACACGTGCATGTGTGGCTGGCACACGCCATGGTCTGTTTTGTGGCACACAGCCATTTTGTGACCCTTAACTACTGTCATGTTAGCATTGTCTCAAGGAAGGGAGGCGTGTTATTGGCTTTAGGCACTGGGTTTAGCAGCCTTTGGCTCTTTTATGANATTTCTGATGATAATGTGTTCTTCAGGGTTGCTGATGGGTCAGCAATGCCTTTCCTGAGACCACAAGTCTCCTTCCCACACCATGTTTAACTCCATTCTTTTCATGGGCCCTGTTTGCCCTGTGACTGGGCTCAGCCTAGTCCTGAATCCCAAGCATAGACAGATGCAGAATATAACTTTTTTTTTCTGTGTACACAGCTTTTCTGTGTAACCCTGGCTGTCCTGGAACTTGCTCCATAGACAATGCTGACCTCGAACTCACAGAGATCCACCTTCCTCTAACTCCTGATTGCTGGGATTAACCACCATGCCCAGCAGGCAAGATATAACATATATTGACAGAAATATTTACCAACCACATAGAAGATGAAAGGGTATGTCTGCAAATATCAACATGGTTTAATTCCAAAAAACTTNAATCACCTGAGGAGGTCCTCGTGCATGTTTACAATAATTCTCTCTTCCTCCTAATACCCCAGGCCCTGGAAAGCAATGCTTGCGCTTCTCTGTGTATGGATTTTCATCTTCTGGGCATTTAGTATAAGTTTGGAATCATGTACAATATACTGTTTGTAAATGGATTTTTATCCTCAGTGTAACATATAGGAAAATCCACTATATGAATATACTACATCTTATTTATCTGTCTTCTGCTGACAGCCATTTAGATTGTTTCCATTATTTGACTACTACAAATACTGATGCTGAGAACAATTGCCTATATATATTCTTTAAATACAGAACAGTACATAACACACAGGTCTGGTGGGTGGGTGGGGTCCTGGAGAGGAAGGCTAGGCCAGGTGCATTTTAGCCAGCTTTCTAGGGATTCTAGGTGTGGCAGAGTTAAAGAAGCCCTGGCGGTTGCCATCTTGAGTATTCCACTTGAGGTGGTAAGCCAAGGTGGGGTCACTGTTTCATCCCTGCTCAAACATTTCATCTAGAACCCTGTTCATGAGAAGTGCAGAGCTGTGTTCCTCTGCCAGCAATGGTTCTGCGAGAGACACTCCTGCCTAGATCAGGCTAAGGCTAAGCCACAGGGAGCTCTGATTTCCTTCTCTGACTTGCACACTGAGCTGATGACCCCACTACTGGAGAGTGAGCTGTGGGTTTTCGTTTGTTGTGAGGAAAGCAGATCGCATCTGGCACAGCAAGTGGGAAGCCTAGACCCNTAGATATAACCATGGGGCACCCTGGGTCCTTGGAAGTTAGCAAAGGGTTAGGTNTGAGGACTGGGGTTGGGTGGGCAGGAGTTGGCCAACAGGTACTCCTGTTGAGACACTGCAAAGCATCATGGCTATATTTCAACACTGGAGCNAACTCTGGATTCTCCCTCCTCTTGTATTGAACCCAGACACATTGCTAGCTTGCTTTTCAGCTGCTCAGAGAAATCCTGGCTGCCTTTTCTGGGGGAAGTTGCTGCTGGCTTTTGGAGGATAGGTTTGCTCCTTGCTTTGATCCGACTTGTAAAAGAAGAAAGCATTTTATTTTTTTATAGCGAAGGAGACATCTAAGGAGTCTGAGTATTTAAAATTAAAGTCTCCCTTCAGCGTGTGAAAAGCAATATTAGTGTCAGTTAGGTGTAACGGAAGAGTAGTTAATGTAACAAGACATGGAGAACCTGAGAAAGATCCGTATCCAAGTCAAAACCAAGGTCTGAGCTACACTGCCTTTTTTGCTACTTAATTTTTATTTGATAATGCACACAGGCTGTGTGTGAGCATCGGTAATCTCCGAGGGACAAATATAGCCTATTTCTACCGGATAATGCAAGGAAATCCAGCATAGCACTTTGCTGTTCTTCCCTTCAGGATCCTGAGATGGAGTGAAGAGCATGGCATGGAACTAAATACACAAGACTCCAAGTGCGTGGAGCCACCCTTCCCCCTTTATTTAGGGTGTGGCTGCCCATTTCTGTTACCATAACATGAAGATTTACTTTAAAGTTAGTTACCATTTGTGCACACCGTACTGTGTGCCGGGGAGTGGTGAATGTGTCATACCGAGCCTTACCACAGCACTCTAAGGTAGGTGCCATCACTATTATTACTGTACAGATGAGGAAACTAGAGCTCAAGAAGCTTAGGAACTCAGGTCACCCCATCCCTGATCCCCAAGTGGTCCTCTTCACTGCCCTCTTATTCCAGAAGGACTCATGCTGTGGTCTGCACAACCTGGGAGGGGTTCCAGAGACCCTCTGGGAGGGGATCCAGGAAGCCAGTACTTTTCCTTAACGTTNTCAATCCACTGTGGGTCCTTCCTGCTACTCTGATATTTGTATGGTGATGAAATGCAGCTGTGGGTAAAACGGATGACACCCCAGCCCGGATCAAAGCAGTGTGACCGTACCACACTGAGAAACAGTGGCTTCTTCNCACTTATTGAGCTGCTTTCCAAATGCCTATATGTAACAAAACTAAANTGTGAAACATCAAAATTTACTGTCATTCTTTTNTAAAAACTTATTTTAATTAAANTATAATTATATAATTTCTCTCCTTTACTTTCCTCCTTCCCACCCTTCCTATGACCCCTTACTACCGCCTCTGAAATTCATGGCCTCTTTTTCCTTGGTTATTATTGTTTTACACACACACACACACACACACACACACACACACACACACGCACGCACACAAATGCAACCTGTCGATTTTATTTAGTGTTGCTTGTATGTATATGATCTCAGGGTTGAGCACTTGGTATTGAATAACAAAATTGGGGGCTCAGGAAAGTGTCTCTGACGGCCCCACTGACATTGCCACGGCACATGTGACATCAGTGTGCCTGAAATCAGAGTTAATCCAGTCCCACTGGCCTAGGCTGGAGCTCAGGGAACCACCTTGGCCAGTGTTGCCCCACNATTGACACTGTGTGAACCGCCATCCTGTGCTGCACGTAGCATTCTATGATGTGGTTTCTTAAGAATGTCAGAGCCCGAACCTCTGGTTACCCAATAGTTGGCACCAGTCAGAAAAGCTGTCACCTTTGTGTGAGTTTCATCTTCTGGGGGTTGGAGGTGGGGGTGGGGCTCCCATCTATCCAGTTGACGAAAGACTGGTCACATGCTCCAAATGGAAAGGTTAGTCAGGAGGTTGATTTCAGTGAATGGGAGCGCACCATTCAGGTCATGGTGTCTCATGAGGTGAGGAAGGAAAGTACCCCCCCATGGACTCCTGGATACCATAAGAAAATTCCCATAGACATACATCAGAAGCTCTTTCTCATCACTGTTTCTATGCTCTGCAAGACACTGTGCTGAGCTGTTTTCAGGGATGACCTCATTTTTTTCCCTCGGCATTCTTCATTTTATAGACTGGGAAGTTGAGGGCCAGAGAGGGAAGTGACCGATCCAGGCTTTGAACTTACTGCTGGTTGTCTGCAGAAGTTTCAGGTCTTAGATTTTTCTTTTGTATGATTCCCCTGAGATGAAATGAGAAAGCCAGTGCACTTGATGGCAGTTGGAAATACAAATTCTAAATTAGACAGGAATGAACAGAAAGCCTAGAGGCAGAAACCGGAAACTGGGACAGTGAGGAAGAAGATGGTTGTGGAGAGGAAGGGGAGAGAGCAATCTGNCATTATGACTGCTAAGGTGTAAATATGTTGACTACCTTGCTGAGCAGGGAGTCCTGCTCTTTGTCTACTCTTCAGAAGGAAGGCCTGTCTATGGAAACCAGAGGAAGTCAGCACAACTAATTCTCATGGAGCCAGAAGTGGGGTAGAAGGAGAGACTGTGTGGTGCTGACAGGAGCATAAGACACCCTACAAAGCCTAAGAAAATCCATGGAGGACTACGCCTCAAGCAAGAGCAGATGGCACTTGAGTCTGAGTCTACCACACTAGGTTGGCACTACTCTGTGCCCCAGAGTCCTCTCCTTGGACATGATGGTAAAACCCAAAGAAGTCGCATTGTATAGTGACCCAAACATAGCATGTCCCCAGATACTTCTGCCCCTCCTCCCTGGCAGGAGCAGCTGAGCAAACTCTTAACTTGCCTGTTAAGAGTCACTCTCTACCCAGGCTTCAGGAACTGTCTGGGGGATCAGATCATGAGGCTCACATAGCCTCACAGACAGCCCCCTCTTCTGGTAGCTCCCTCATCTGCCNTGGTGGAACAGCTGCGGTGGGCAGGACATACAGGCTTCAGGTTCAATTCATCCCTTCTCCTCTCTGTGGCTGTTTGACAAGGACCACACTGGCCCATTGCATGTGCTGTCTTGTTGAAACTACCCAGGACCTCTGTGGGACCACCGCTGTTCCTTCATCCACCAGGAAACTGGCATGGGAAGGAGCAAATCAAGNTGTAGGGGCAAACTTACCAAACCTTCTTTTTTCTCTGCACCACTGTATACACCTCCTCTTTCTCTTACACAGTGCTGTGTGCAGCTTAATAGTTGCATGGCCATGCTTTGAGAACTTCCACCAAGCAGGCTGCTTCCTATGGGCAAATGGACAATCCACCTCCTAACACCTGAGACCCAGCAAGACCACAGATGTGAAAGGACCAGACCAAACTTGGAAGCTTTCTACAAAATATTTGTTTATTATTTATGAAGGCCCCCATCACGTTTTAGAAAGAGATTTGAAGTAGCCTATTAGTTGTCATTAGCGTGATGATGGTTAATGATTATAATAACAAGACCGGCATAATTGGTTCAAATTGTGCCTTTTGAAATGGACTCCTAGGAGGCCAANCGGTGGGGAGGGCACAGGCGGCCTCTGCTGTAGGGAGCTGAAAAGATGGGCCTAATTGGTTAAAAGCAGCTTTGCTAATTGCTCTGGTAAGGGCCTGAGAGAAAGCTGTGGTATGATTATACATGAACCAGAGTCCCTCGAAGCCCCATGATTCCAGGCTAGATCTGTTCCTCAAAACAGGAGCAGAAAAGAGAACAGATGTTCAGCCACTTGACAGATTTAATAAGACACTTAGAAAAATTACCATGTTCACACTGCCCCTGCTGACCCTAGGCTGGAAGCTGGGGGGTGGGGTGGGGAAGGCCTTTTATTATGGCTGAGGTTCTGAGCTGCAACCACAGGGCATTTTCCTCTTGAAAATGTCTGTTTACCTGAGATCCCATTGTTCTTGGTCCCTTTCACCCCTACATGCCCAGGAGGGCTTCTAGTGATGGGTGGTAGGAGGAGAAAAAGTGCTAGCAAGAGCCTCCTTGGCAAGGAGCAGCCATGCCTCAGTTCTGGGTGGGTGTGAGCCACTGCTTCCCAGTGACAGAGCAATTATGTGTGTCCGGAGGACTGAGGGGTCAAGCCCACCTGCGGCAAATCTGGCAAATCTTGCTCTGTGAGCTGGCACATCCAGGCAGAAGAGCCCAGAGATGTTACAAACCTGTTCCCTCCACATTCAGCATTTCCTCCTAGGGAGAAGCAGGAGGTTCCTATCAGGGAACGGAACGTAAGGGGCTCCAGAAGCTCAGAAACTCACCAGGTTCACAGTGCCTTCCCACGGATGGGTAAGCGGCAACAGGTGCTGGGGAGGGGACTCTCCTGTGAAGCTGCCTGCTAGTTGTGCAGGAAGCCCCAGGGACACAGCTTTGTAAGATGTCACCCATGCTAGGAGGATGGGCTTTCAGTGACACAGCTGCCTTTAAGTCATTTATGCTCCATTAAGTAATCCCTCACTCATGAGCCTGTGACCTCAATAAACTCCTTGACTCCCCCAAACAAAGCCTGGGTGAAATTGTTCCTTTGCTCTGTTGTTAAGGGCCTCTCTGAAGTGAAGAGATGCTTGTCTCTTCAGCCAGACATCATAAGACTGTAGACTGTGTTAATCACTGGGCAGAACAGGGTTANGGTCAGGGTCAGGGTCAGGGTCAGGGTCAGGGTCAGGGTCAGAGTCAGGGTCAGGCTCAAGCTCAGAGACTTTCAATGACAATGTCTGAGTGTAAGTGTATGTGTGGGTACTCCGCTTTAGTCTGGGTAGGCTCTGGAAAGCCTGGCAGAGCCTGTGTGTAACTGTAGGGAATAGGAGTCTGGGAATAGACTATGTGGCTTCATAGCTACCTCAGTATTTCACTGGTTATGGGTTTCTGGATGTCCCTGAACACCCTGAAGTGAACCTTCTTACTTACAAAGTAGTGGAAATAACACAATCACCCACCTCCTATGGTTACAGTGACAGTAAAACGGCACAATGCAAGTGTCTGTTTTTAGCTGTGCTTTAACAAAAGGCCTTGAACTAGCTGCCTAAGACAGTAGAAATGAATTCCCCCCCTGTTTACAAGGCCCCAAATCTGAAATCAAGGTGTCAGCAGGGCAGCATCCCTCTGTGCTCCACTCCACTACCACCCATGGAGGGGATAGGGAAAGACCCTTCTTCACTTTCCACGGTTTTTAGTGGCTCAGAGCAAACCTTGGCTTTCCTTGTCTGAGTGGCATCATTCCAACTCATCCTCTGTCATCGTAGGAAATCTTTCCTGTTTCCAGGTCTTCTTTTCTCATGAGGCAAACACAGTGAGCTCATTTCAAAGTCCTTAGTCATGCCTACAAAGACCCTATTTACAAATAAAGTCACACTTTGAGTTTCTGTGTCCACATGAATATTTAAGAGACACTGTTCAAAACCAACTACAACAAATGAGGAGGTTAGAATGCCAGTTTGAATTTAGAAAGCTCTAGATAAATGTCCTCTACTGTGATCTCTGCCTCCAGTACTACTGCTATTGGTATTATAACATTAGAAGTGCCAGGTCCTAGTTGCTCAGGTCCATCTGAAAACCAGCTGATAGTTAATTGTATGTGTCTGAGTCACAGGAGGACATGGGCAGATAAATTGGATATGCTAAGACATAGGGGTGACAACTGGAAATATATAAACATAGTGTGGTGATACTATAGATTATGTGCCACTGGTTGATTGCTATGTGCTATCTGAGCTATCTGAGAAGCTGGCCCTGGAACCACCCTGATATTAGAGCCTGGCATGTTTGTCTCACTGCTTCCAAGGCCCCTGGTCTGAGGATGGGCTGAGCCTACTAGCTGTGACAACAGAGCAGCCTGAGAAGGAAAACACCATGTAGCTGCTGACACCATTTTCAACTGACGATGATGTAGTGTATCCCTTGATATAAAAGTGCCTGCAGTAGAAGAGCAGTCTGAANTTCAGGCATGGGAAGCTCATCCATGGAGAGAGCTCAGTCAGGAACTCCAGCTGGTTGCCTTGTTTTCTTCAGTCCATTTTTACCAGGTGTTGTGAGTGCCCAACTTGAGGATGTCATTTTTCTGTCGCTGTATGTTTATTTTTTTAACTTGGAAGTCTAACCCAAGGGGACATTCTGTTTTGCCCTTTGGTGTCTTGGGATGACTGCCTCAATGGAGCCTCCGTAGTCAGTTTCTTCTGGAGGTTTTGAGCTTCTGATTTGATGATGCTTTATCTATCTATCTATCTATCTATCTATCTATCTATCTATCTATCTATCATCTATCTATCTGTCTGTCTGTCTGTCTGTCTGTCTGTCTGTCTGTCCGTCCGTCCGTCCATCCATCCATCCATCCATCTATCTATCTATCTTCCTTCTTTCCTATTTATCTTCCTATCTACCTATCTGGAGCTTCTTTATTACTCACTATTCTTTGGCTTTCTGTATACTTAATACACTTATTCATTCAAAACCCAAAGTATGGCTGCCATAGGTCATCTTCTGGACTGTACAGGGCAACTGGTTTTGGATGTTTAAGCTGCTTTAAAGTTAGAAATAATCTCTTACTCATGTCCTCCAACACTCAGCCCAGAAGAAATTGAACTGACACTGGGTTCAGAGAGCTCTAAGTTTCAAAACCAAATCTGACCTAATGTTTAGAGCTGTCTTTCTGTCTGTAATCTAGAGCTGGCGTTTCCTCCCTTCCCCATCAGGTTCCAGTGGATACTGAATTTGGACACAATGCCATCTATATCTGAGGGAGAATGGGGCCTCAGTATCACCACTGAGGAAGGCCTCACTGCAGGAGGTGATGGGCCTCCTGACCAGTGTTAGATCAGGTGCAGACAGAGAAGACAAATGGACTTGGAGCTCAGGTCTTAGTGAGAGTAGGAATGGACTTGGGTACTACATCCATCAAGGACCAGCACTAAATTCAACCAGGCAGATACAGGCCAGATTTCACAAGGTTGTCTAAGGTGATGCTACACAGGGGTATTGTATGGTTTGGACTAGGTCCCTGGATGGTGGCCTGTGGGGCATTGGCATTATGAATTCATATACCCAAGTCCATCTAAAGGTATGTGCCTTCTACAGGCCATGTGACATGTTGGGANTTCANAGTGGGAAGTAAAAGCCCCCGGAGCCTACAGTGCAGAGTGTGCTAGGTGTGTTTCTCCTAAAGCTGCGCTGAACCCAACAGGTCACATCTCACTGAGTACAAAGCCAGAGTAAACACTGCCAGGACATAGGAGTAAAGAAAGATGGGTTTTCTGTAGCAGGTAAGGAGAGCACCAGTGCTAACCCAGTCCCAGCACCCACCTGGAGCAAAGGAAGCCTGGAGGTTTCATTCAGGGATCCTGTTCATATGGGAGAACACTGTGGGGGTGGCATAGTCCTGAGCGCACTCCATTCAAGGTCGTAGTTCAAAGACTATGATGCTGGATAGGAATACTTGCTGTGGTAAAGACGACAGAAGGGGACACTTCTGGGAACACTGAGCTTTGTTTCCNAGGTTTCAGTTGCAGCCAAAGAGCAGAACACCTTGAAGGTATATTACTATAGGAATGTGTAGACTAGGGAGATGGCTCAAGGAGTGAGAATGCTTGCTGAGTAAACTTGAGGACCTGAGTTAGAATCCCCAAAGCCCACCTGAAAGNCAGATGCACAGCACCGGCATCTGTACTTCTAGCACTCTGGTGGTATTTTATCTATGTCTCCCAATAAAATTTATCTGAGGATCAGAAGAACAAGGTCAGCTGCTAGTCTTGCAATATTAGCACACACCCCTAATCCTATCACCTAGCAGGGGGGGTCTGTCTGGATCCCTGTGAGTTCCAGCTCACACTAAGAAGACAGTCCAGTGTGGAGATAGATACCTTTAATCCCAACATCAACCATAGTATTCTGGAGGTCTATATAGACAGACAGGAAGTGATGTAGCTAGGCTGAGAGAGCCAATGGGAGAACAGAACAGAAAGGGATATAGACATGGAGATATAGGAAATCACACTCTCTTTTGGAAGCAGCAGTGTTGGTAAAGTGAGGCTGGCGGCTGTTCCTAATTCCTTTGATCTCTGTCAAATTTTCACCCTATTTTTGGTCCTGTGTTTTTATTTAACAAGATCGTTTAGAAATTCGTCTTACATAGCAGGGCCTTGGGGAGATGCACGTAGACACAGGAGGATCCCCAGAAACCAGCTAGCTTGGAATACACAAGAGCAAGACAATAGAGACCCTGTCTCAAAGAATGGTAGAAGTGAGGACCAATATCTAAGGTTGTCCTCTGCCCATCCCTGGTCCTCTGCCCATCCCTGGTCCTCTGCCCACCACATATGCTCTGTGACGGGCGTCCACATTTACAAACATGAATGAATATACACACATGCCACAGATAGAGGAGTTTGTCTTTAAGGTCACTGGCAGCACTGAGCTGTGAAAAAGACCACTCTAGGAATAAGGGGCAGGTAGTGTCCTGGGGACATCGCCCATTGTGGGTTGCCCTTGAGAGGCATGTTGTATGCTTTTCTCCATGCCCTAGCTTTCAAACAGTCTTATTAGCCTCAAAGCCAGGACTCACTAAGAAAGTCAGGATGCCTTCACTGTAAGTTCTCCAAAATTGAAGTGGACAAAGGAAAAAAACAAAAACAAAAAACAAAAAACAAAACAAAACAAAACAAAGAAGAGCCAGTCCTGGTGGTACTTGCCAGGGAGATTGAGGTAGGAGGATGGTGACTTTGAGGCCAGTCTGGGCTACTTATGTAGTTCAAGGCTAGCCTCAGCTACTTGCATGATTCTGTCTGAACTCCTCCTCCCCCCCGCCCCCGAACCAGCATGTGTGTATTTAGTTTGTCTTTTCTTCCATTCCTTCCTGACCCCCTTTGCCGCTGTGGCTGCTCATCCTCATCACAGAGCCAGGATGCTCACACTGGATGGTTCTCCAGAGGCTGCAAAGCTAGAGCTTCCATCATAAGCTGGTTGCAAGACCAAGATGTGCACACNAAAAGCAACATCTTTTGCTCAGCCTAGGAGTAGCAAAATGCCAGGCTCCGGCCTATTGCACACAAATAAAAGCCCCGCTTCCTCCTTTGTGTGGGTCAGTTGGAACCTCTTAATGAGTGCTCTGTTCTTGTCAAAATGAAACTTCCTCCCTTCCCAAATTCAAACCTGTACCTGACAGGTCATGTGCTCTATGTTAGTANTATTATCAATGAGGTGGAGGCTTCCTGGGGTCTGATTGACATCAATCACTGGAGAAAAAAATACCAAAAAAGGGCCAAGAGAGGCCAGTGGCACTGNGGACTCCCAGCTCTTCTGGAGGGTAGAAGACGTCAAGGAAAGGCTTTGTTTGAAGAAGAGACCTTCGAATAGAGAGCTAAATCAGAGCAGGAAGTGACAAGATGCAAATGGGATGGAGTAGACGGACAGAGGACACCACCTCTGTAGAATCTGGAAGCAGGCCAGCTTCCCTGTTCCCTCTCTGGGTCTGAGTTGAACTACTGTGACAGAGATTATACAGATTATACAGCTGCAGCCTGAGACATTTACTTTCGGGGCCTTCCCAGGAGAAGATCCTTAGTATGTTTCCTCCGGTGCCAGCCTCTGAGTACAGCTGCTGTTCTAAGCAAAGAAGCAAGGTATTGCCTTCTGCTGAGGTCTGCGAAGAGACTCATCTGTCTGGTCCAGCACTGCAGTGTGGCAATGTGGCCACCAAACACAAATAGTTTGGCCCAAGAGTCTTTTTTTTTTTTTT
>LZPO01075955.1:196088-207026 GCA_001675575.1 Neotoma lepida
CTGAGTATGAAAACTGCATCCTCTTTTTTGATTTTTGGAAGGTAATAGGATGATGTTTTGGTTCAGGCCACGGTGTTGCTGAAACTTTGTTTAGTTTGAGGAAAACCGGGCACTTTTCTGGATCTTCCTGGTTTTGTGCACTGTCACTTTTTTCTGGCTTGCTCTGGCATTCTGCACAGAGCTTAGCTTTCTCATATATTTTTGTGGAAATTAGACATTTCAAAGCAGTTTCCATCACGTAATTAGGTTCTTCGCATCTGGTGTGTCCATTGGCTTGCACCGAAGAGACGCCAGAATCTCCAATAAGATGCCTGAAAGTACTTTTTAAGTTTTTTATGTTGAAAACCTTCAAGTATAGAAGAAATTGATAGAATAATACAATGAAGCCCATGTAAGCATAATTTAGCTTTAACAACTGCAGTGGTTTGAATGAGATGCCCCCTAAAAGTCTTGGATATTTGAGTACTTAGTCCACAGTTGGTGGCTGTTTTGGGAGGAATTAGGTGTGGCCTTTATGGAGGAATATGTTACTGGGGGAGGTTTCAAAGGGCTCATGCAATTCCCAGTGTCCACTCTGCTACATTTTTACAGTTCTGGATGGGAGCTCTCAGCTGTTCCTGCCACCATACCATCTCTGTACTGTTGAACTCTAAACCCCTGGAACCTTAAGCCCCTCATAAACTCTTCCTTCCATAAGTTGCTTTGGTCATGGTGTTTTACCATAGCAACAGAAAAGTAATGCAGCAAGTTTCAGTGGATGTGTCCATGCCTCCCCATGCTCACGTCTCTACCTATTTCACCCTCACTTGTTTATCTGGAAGCAAATCCTAGTCTTCATATAAAGTCTATCTATGTATACTTCCGGATGTATAATACCATGAAAACTCTTAAAAGTGTATCTATTTACTTAAAAGTATATCTTAAAAGTGTATCTGTTTACTATCTCATGTAAAAAGTGACTGTCTGTTACCATTTACCAATTCCAGCCACTTTCAGATTATTGGCTGAATCATATTTTTGTTTCATTATTGGTATGTTTGAATCAGGGTCCAGTGGAGTTCTATACTTTCTGATTGGTCAACTTGTTTCTTAGAAAGTAATTTTAAACCATTCCTTGCACGTAGCAAACTTCATCCTGTTTGGACTCTAAAAGCCCCACTTAAAAGCCAAGAGGTTGAGGCCATCATGTCATCTCTCCACAGCCCAGTGATTGGCCTAGCAAGTACATCATCTGCCAGACTCTGGCAACAAAGGCCAGAGGCGCAGGTGGTAGAAAACAACACAGACACAGGTTGCCAGGACCCCAGCTTGGGTCTAAGCTGTGTTCAGCCTACAATTTGGTCATGTTTTCAATACAAGTGGNAAAATACCAACATGGTGTTTACTTGATGAAGAGCTGATGAGCCACTCCGGAACAGACTTAGATCAAAGTTCTGCAAGAATTGGTGAGAAGGTGGGGATGGCTACCACCGGGTCAACACCACATTGGTCAGAAGGTGGGAATGGCTACCACTGGGTCAACACCACTAAACTTGATGTGCCTCCTAGAAGCATGCAGCATGCTCCACTCACACTCTGAAAGTATGTAGTGCAAGGCTCTAGATGTGAAGATTGGTGGAAGACAATGCCTCAGACTCGGATTTTGGTTGAAACCTTGATGTCTCCCTAAGTCTTTAAGGATTCAAGCAACCAAGCCAGTGTGGGTGACGAGTCTTGTAGAGGTTTGTGGTCTGTGCATTAGCTACTTTTCTCATTCTTCTCGCAAAAATACCTGATGAAAGCAGCTTAAGAGGTGGGGGCTTATTTTGGCTCACAGTTTGATGGGACATTCCACCACGGTGACATGGCAGCAGGTGTGTGAGGCGGCCGGTCACGTTTCACTTGTGGTCAGGAAGCAGAGAGAGAGAGATGAGTGCTGGTGCTCAGCTTGCCTTCTCTTTTTATTCTGACCAGGACCCCAGTCCAGGGCATGGTTCCGTCAACATTTAAAATGGATCTGGTAGGGAAGAAGTGTGAGAAACACACACACACACACACACACACACACACACACACACACACACACAGCCAGAAGCTTGTTTCCATGGTGATTCTAAATCCCATCAAGCTGGTAATTTTAACCATCACAGCCTATGCATTGACTCTAGTATGGAGAAGCCACAGCTGAGTGTCTTGGGTGGATATGGATACTGCTATGGATAGTCCTGTCTCCTTTAAAGGAAGGGAAAACACGGGAGACCCAGCTACGCATCTACCCATGTGCTGCATGTCTGTCCTCTCGACTTTTCTCTGCTTCTCCTCCTCTAGCAGACAGGTTCTCCCCATGTGGCTGAGGATGGTGGCTTTTGGCAGCCTCATAGTATTCATTATTATTCATTCACATAAAAATGGATTTCCCTCTCTAGCTGTTTACGTGTCAATCCAAGCAGTGACTCCCGACTGGCTGCTGTGATTTGTATGTAGCGCATTCCCCTGAGACTTTGGATACTTGGTCTCCAGCTAGTGGTGTTTGGAGGTTGAGGAACATTTCAGGCATAGGGAGAGCTGGTAGACATAAGGCTTTAAGGAGAGCCTTGACATCATAGCCTACCCCCTCTTTAGTCCTGGTGTCTTCTTCCAGGTCAATGCCATGTAAGAAATTCTCACTGTAAGCTTCAACCATCATAGACCAAAACTCTTCAGACACCATGTCTTCCTACCATGATGGGCCATATTCTCTGAAACTCAGAGACAAAGTAAGTCCTCAAACTACTTCCATCAGGTATTTGTCACAGCCACGAGAGAAGTGACCAGGACACTGACCTTCTATGAATTGTGTGCCCAGCCCAGCTCAGTGACTGTGTTCTGAAAAGCAGTGCACTCTAACAGGTAAACTCAGTCACATATCTACCTGAGTGACTGGGAAGAGGAAAAAAGGTGCAGGAAGGCAGAGAGCAACAGAGTATGTGTAAAGGGCTGCCACACTCTGACCCCAACTCACCAAGGGAAAGCTTTGGGGTCAGTTCCCCTCCTAGGTTTAGAATTTTGTGGTTAATTCAGTTTCAGGTAGTGTGATTATCTCTTTTCCTGCTGTGCTGTTCCAGCCTGTGTTCATCTCCCTTCTATGTCATGTCTTTTTTTGTTTTGCTTTGTGACCCACCGAGTTTAATTAGGGTGGAGAGTTATTACTGGACGTGGGGAGAAAAACGACCCTCTCTCCCCAGCAACTATTAACTCCTAAAAGCTCCTGAGGGTAAAGCCTCCTGAACCCCTCATCTAGCCACNCTGAAATGCGGACAGGTCCATTATGTCCAGGTCTTGTGCAGGTGAGCACAGCTGCCTGTGAGTTCAGGTGTGTGAGGTCATGCCATGGCCAAAACCTAGCCTCCTTCCCATCCTTCCCATCCTCTGACTCCTACATTCGTTCTTCCTCCTTTAAGTCCAGTTTTTACAAACACTGGTTTAGACTGAATGCAACCACTGTCTGCACATAATGTGTATGTTCACTTGTTTTTAAACCAGGATTTGAGTTCTTTCTTGTTCCTGTTTATTTNTTTAGTGTGTGTGTGTGTATGTGTGTGTGTGTGTGTGTGTGTCTGTGTATTTGCATGCCCATGTCATGTCGTGTCTGTTGAGGTCAGAAGACACCTTGCAGGAGTTAGGTCTCTGCTTCCATCATGCAGGCTCCAGGGATAGAACTCAGGTCCTTGGGAATGACAGCAGGCACTTTTACCCACTGAGCGATCTCCTCAGCCCCTGCTTATTCACTTATAACTCAAGTATTCTGTCTGTCTGTCTGTCTGTGTCGCTCTCTCTCTCCCCCATATGTTTTTAGTTACTCAGGATAGCTTATGGCCTATGGCTTATCTTCTTTTCTGTAGCATACTATCTGTAACTCCATGTGGGCTAATTGTTGGTCAGGACTCTTTTGCAGAATGGTTACTAAGAGAAGAAATAACATTTTTCTGTAATAATCTACTTAAAAACAACTTGTGGTAAGCATTCTGCAGCAAACAACTGGGCATTGCCAGTACTTTTCTTTAGATTCCAATATCAACATGGCCAAAAAAAAAAAAGTTTAGGCTTGAGTTAGAGACAACGGAATATTAAAAATGCAAACGGCACAGCTGAACTCAGGGGACATGCTTCCCAGGCCGACCAAAGTACCATCAGAAACACTGTAGTGGTGTTATGAAATTTTAATTTGTGATCAGGATGTCTCCTCTCAAGTCCCAATACGACTTTCCAATATATCTTTCAAATTATAGTGGGACTTGGTGGATAACTTTTTAAATATCCCTTAAATTGCAAGCAGATGAACATTTGGCCCCAAATACTTTGCAATTCTTACTGCGGCTAAGCTGGGAGATTCAGCAGGAAGAGTTACATCAGCACCAAGGGCTTCGCCTCTCCTATCTTTCATCTCCCAGCAANCAGAATGTGTCTCAGGCACGCACTCCAAGTTATGTTTAACAATCCCGAGACATCATCTCTATTCAGCCGCACAGCCTCCGGTGGAGACGGAGTGAATGCTAAATAATCCAGGGGGCCGCTGTGAAATCCTGCTGTGCTTGGGCAAAGCCCAGCATTAGGGTGACTGATTTTTTTTCTTAATATTACATTTGCATCTTGTTTCAGAAATAATATGCCTTAAGCTTTTAAAATGAGCATTTCCAAGTGATTGAGGTCAGGGACAGTCTTGAGTATTGATGATAGATTCGTGGTCTAACCCTGTGCAAAGTAAATGTGGGAGAAATTATTCAGATGTGAGTGAACTTGCACGATCTTGGGTAAATTATCCATACCTGCTGGAGTGTGGAAAGAAAGTGGGAATGGGGAGGGTGGAGAATTTGAGGTCACAAAGGGCCTGANGTATTTGTGTTGACTAGAGACCCGCTCAGAGCTGTACGAGTGACCACATATTTGGCACCTTAAAATAATGCCCATTTATTAGCACACAGTGTGTGGTCCAGAATTCTAGCACAGCATGGCTGGATTGTCTACGTAAGGTTCATACTGCAAGTAGTTATCAAGCTATAGGTTGGAGCGCGCCTTCACCTAGATGGGTCTGCTTCTGCTCTTTGCCCTGTTAGCAGAATTCAGTTCCTTGTGGCTGTAGGACGGAGAATCTGTTTCCTTGCTGGGAGCTGTTAAGGAGCCCTCTCTTAGTCTTTAAAGGCTGACCACATTCCTTGTCCCTCCATAGATCCTTCTGTCTTCAAGCAATCAACAATGGTCAGACCCTCATGCTTTGCAATTCTGATTTCCTCTGTGACTGACATCTAGACACAGATCTAAAGGAGTCATTGGTTGAGACAAGCAGCTCCATATAATGTCCTTATTTTAAGGTGAACTGATTTGGGACACATTTATGTATAGAATGTTCCTTTTGCTCCACAACACAATACAACCGTGTGAGGAACATCATGTTTACAGTCTCAGGGAATCTACAGGGTGTCTACAGGGCCTGTCTGTCAAGGGTGAGACACTGAAGAGTCATCCTCAAATGCTACATACTACAATGGTATTGGTCAACATTCTCATCTNTTGCAACAGGCGCGGTACCTTTCTTAGGTGACCATGGGCTTTTGGTGAGTAATGTTAGAGGAGAGTAAGGAAGGAATGATGCTGGGAGANTAGTTGCCAAGATGCCCCATCTTCTAGGTGGTGGAATAAACCCAAGGCAGCCTACTAAAGCAACAGGCAATTCCTTGGGTCCTTAAAATTACCAGAAGACTAACACAACTACCTGAAATTTTAATGAGTGAAAACAAACCTACTCAGAGACGCAGGCAAGGCCAGGCTTCTTCTGTCACTCTTAGGAATTATGAAAAAGAGGCAAGATACAGTTCTGAGGGCATTTCCTGACCTGGCTTCCACCAGGCCTGGGGTCACCCACACCTACATTTGTGTCAAACTGGGTGAAGCAGCCCTGTATATATATGCATGTATGCATGCCAAGAGGGGCTAGGCCAGCTTGGTCATGCACAGTAGGCACTGAATTTCATTGCTGGATAAGAATATATTCACTGCGAGTTCACAAAGCAATGGACATAGAGCAAACTCTCTCACCAGCTTAGTGTTGTTGATATTTGGGGCAGATAATTCTTTGTGACGGAGCAGCCTCTGTGCATTGTAAGGTGTCAGCCCCTGGCCTCTACCCACCAGATACTGGCAATATGCCCTCTGAGTTATAGCAACTAAAAAATGTGACCAGACGTGGCCAAATGTTTTATGGTGACTGTGTTGGGGGGTATAACTACCCTCTGCTGAGGTATATGATTAAGCAACATAAGGAATGGAAAAAGGCAGAAGGAAGGGGCAAGTGGAGATGGGCACAGGAAAGGGAGGGAAAGAGGGAATGAGAACATTAGCAAGTGACCTAGTGAGCACCTCGCTGGAGTTCTGATAGAGCTGATACTGGAAACCATTGCCTTGGCCTCCTGACCCTCATGACCTAAGGAACTCTAAGTGGTCCAAGGGCCATCAGAGACAGAGAAAAACAGAGGATGGAAAGTAATTAATCCTATGCAAGGAATGGGTCCCGAAGTCTGTCTGGTTGGACTTTGGTGGCTAAGGTTCTTGTGACCCAATCTGAGAGACAAGGTCTTGGTGTCATCATACTATGAAGGGGTGGTGGAATAGGTCCACTCAGCACCTGAGTCCCGCAGCGCCCTGGAAAACACTTCCTTCTGATGGTCTTAGATGTCTCACTTCCATTGTAGAGAAACAATGGAGCAGCTATTAGGAGTGAAAATCCATAAACATCAAGAAGAGTGGGGACCCGTGACCCATAAAGCTGATTTATAAAGAAAAATTTGCCAAGAAAACTTGATTGCTTTTATTGATAGAATGGCTGAATTAGAAGATGAAAGGATCACGGCAGAAGTCATAGATCTTACTTCTGTAATGCTGCTGATATATTAGCTCACAAAATTTTACTTGACAAATTAATTCAAATTGGGTTGGCGGAGGAGTTGTCGGCACAGACTGAGAGCTGGACTCAGGCTCATAAAGCCATAGTAATGACAAACAGCCAGGGACAGAGCTGCTGCGAGCTGCCCAATGTGCTGCTGGAGGGAAGATTTGGCCTCGGCTTCCCTGAATCTCTTAACCCCATATTAAAAAGGGACCAATAAATGCAGGGTGCCTGATCACTCAGTGGAAGGGCCCAGAAGGCCATTGGGAACTGTAGGACAGGAAGAGGAATTGTGCAGACAGCATCCTTGACATTAATCTGCAGGGAGGGCGATCATGCTAGGTCTTAGGACCTTTAGGACAAGCTGGGAGCCTTGTCTAATGGATTCAGACAACAGAACACATGGTTAATAGCAGTTATTTCTTCTCATGGGGGAGCTTCCTGTCCTGCTGTGAACACACAAATCCCAGTGTCTATAATAGGGCCAGGTGGAGAGAGGGCAGTGAAACTGGAGTGCATCATCCATCCTACCATGAGACGGATGAGCTACATCAACTCAGCCCTGTGTCAACTATGATGTTGATTGAGGAGAGCTAGACCCAAGAAAGTGACACAGTGTCACTTTCTGTCCAAATAGGCAAAGCTGTGCAGCTCCAGGACGCTTACTTACATGGTAAAAATGTTAAAAGCAAGAAACTGGCTACGACAGAAGTCAGGGAAGTAGCTATCCCTGTAAGCTAGTTGAGGTTGTGAGCAGAAGGCCATGTCGTCTTGGGGGGCTAGCTACAGGTCATCCATTGACCTGGAGTTTAATTATGTACATGTTACTTGAGAATCACTCTTCAAGTCATGGCTATACTCCATGCACTTTTCTGAATGAATACACAAATTTCTCACAAAGAAAAGGGAAAGGGAACTCAGATCTATCTATAGGGAGCAGCCCCTAGTCAGTTCCCGTGGACCACTGCCACGTGGAAATGGGGCCAATGTTCTCAGACCAAACTTCTAAAGGAAATTTTAAGTAAGCTGGTAACTAATTTCAAAATTATTTAGACACCATAAACTAACAACACAGGTCAATGAAAACAGGGCTAAAGGTGAAACTGAGCCTATGAATGCCAGTTTGTGACTTCTGCCCCCATTCAAGGGGTAAGGAGAAGGCAGGCATTTCTGCCCTGGNCTATTTAATGGTGTTCTTTGCATGGCTTGTCATCTAAGAAAACTCATGATAATTGCTAATGAGTTAGCTGGTCTTTGTTCTCATAATTCCATTTTAGCTGACATTCAGAAAATTTAAGAAATGTGCCCACTATTAGAAAGCTAGAAGGTGGGAGATCTGAGCTTTGACCCGAGGCAGATTTAATTGCAGAGCCTGGCTCTGGCTGGTTATTGTGAGGGTCTCTGAATAGGCAGTGAGCCTGGTGTCTTTTCTGACCCTCTGACCCTGGCAGACATCACTAATTGATCAGTGCTCTTTCCTGCTGAGCTGAGACCTGTTTTCCACCACATTTCACCCCAGCACTCCAGGAGCCCNCTCACAATTAACTGCAGTTGGCAAATTATGTGATCTGCATTTCCTCTTCTGACACNATGCTGTTTGATTCCCACGAGAGTGAGGGGTGTGGGGGGTTGGGGTAGATGGTTCCTGAAGGGGGTTACTGAATGCTAGTATTGCCAGCCTCAGTCTGGTGCTTCCAGTAAAGTCCAGAGCCTCTCAGCATGTCTGTTACTTGGGAGACTGGATTCTTTCTACTGGTGGAACTGGTCTCATTGCATCTTTCTGCTGCAGACCCAGCATGCTGACCAAGTGCTCTCCAGAGCCGGAAGTGATCTTAGTACAGAGAGGTCACCTTGAAGGCTGCTCTTCTCACTTACCTGTAGAAAGGAGAGCATTGCCAAGAGTGACTAATGGGGTGTTAAATGATCTTTAGAAATGAGAAGAGCAATGCTGTACATGACATCAGGAGGTTAGTACAGAGAGAGAGCGTGGTGATCGTACATCGTAGTTAGATGTCCTTCTCTTGAACCATGGCTAGAGAGACACCCCAAGTGGAAGACCATTCTAGAAACTGCAGATCACTAAAGCTGGATGGAGCCAGAGGTCCACCTCCTTCATTTCATAAATGAGACCAGGCATGGGGTATGACTCTTTCAATGAGCCACGATGTTGATTCCATCACACCCCATGGTATGAGAGCAAACTCTGCAGCACAGAAGTTAGAAGAACAAGCCTGGGTTAGACTCTATTTTTAAATTATTTCTATTTTAATGTGTGTGTGTGTGTGTGTGTGTGTGTGTGTGTGTGCAGGTTTACCGATGTGTACATATGTGTGTGGGTACATATGCACATGTGTGTGCATTCATGTAGAGGCCAGAGGATGAGGTCAGCTATTCTTCTTCAACCACCATCAGCCTTGTTTTTTTGAGGCAGGCTCTCTAACTGAACTAGAACTCACCAAGGAGGCTGGCTTGCCAGTGAGCTGCAGGGATCTGCCTTTCTCCCTTTCCCCAGCGCTGGAATTACAAACATGCATCCCACCAACCTGGATAATTTTTACATGTAGGTTCTGGGGATCAAATAGTTGTCCTTGTGCTTACCAAGGCAGTGCTCTACTGTCTTAACTATCTCAACCTGCCATATGTTAGTCTCTTGAGTTGACACCCCAACTTTGTTAGGTTATAGCTCCATCCCCCCCTCCACAAATTTGTTAACNTCCCATCTACAGATGTAGAAAACAACTGGGCATATTCTTTAGATCTGTGAGGATGAGAGGAGGAAATGTAGGTGAAGGTACATGTGTCCAAATGCAGGAATGAAGCAAAGGCTCATATTATGTATGTCTTTTAACCTACACANGAATGTATTTCTATAAAATCTTCTAATCTAATGTTGTGGCAAATGACATTCTGTAAAGCCTGTATTTCCAAGGGCTTTGGTAGTTACAACCGACTCTTTCTGAAGGTAGATTTATATGGCCATTTTGACTCTGTTATATCATTTTGGAAGGTTAGCACAGTATCTTTTACAAGGAAATATNACTTTGGTATTACTGAGCGAGGTAACACACTCCAGTAGACCTCGCCGCCTCCCCGCTGGCACTGTTGTCTGAGGGGAGTTGCTTCTTAGTTCCAGAGTGGTGGATGTAACTGAGAGCTTCCTGCTTTGGGCATCTCTTAATAATAGTGGAGAGAGTCAGGGCCTTTCTTAAGGGAAAAGAAACATCCATTGAGAACAGAAGCCATCTCATTCACAGAGACAGGTGTACTGTGTCCTGATAATTTTTCCCAATTCCTTTCCAGACAGCTGTGGCTTCAGGGTACTGGTTACAAGTTGAGGTAATGGTGTGGCATGGTTAAGGATGGCGTAGTATGCACTGCTGGAGGCAGCAGAATCAGGACCCAGAGCACAGCAGGCTGCTCAAGTGAAGATCGAGCAGAGAGCAGAAGCTAGATGTGTGGTTATGGGACAAGACCTGAGGCCAGATTAGCTGCAGGCGCTATAGTCTTAAAGCATTCATTTTCCAGGTTTCATAGTGACTNTACAATCCTGTGTATTTGGGGCAGAGTGGGGGAGTTCATAGATGATAGACAGATACCATTTAGATTGTTAATAGATAAGGAATAGAGAAACTAGACACATGGATAATGCTTAGATAGTTAATAGATTGATGGGGAGTGTGCTCAAATTCTATTGTTTTCCATTGTTGCGGTAACGAATCATCATAAACGTAGTGCTAGAATAACATGAGTTGGTTTATGTTTTCAATTAACTTCAGTAAAATCTTTCTATGGTGCCCAGACTCATCTTGAACTCCTATCTCTGCCTCCTGAGTGCTGGGACCAGGGGCTACCTATTGTGGAATATTAGTTAAAGATGTGTTGCACTCTTTTATGTTGCATTTGTTTAACTCTCTGTTNCTCGGCCTGTTTAAAACATCTGATTGATCTAATAAAGATCTGAATGGCCAATAGCTAGTCAGGAGAGAGAAACAGGCGGGGCTGGCAGGCAGAGAGAATAAATAGGAAGAGAAGGGAGAAGA
>LZPO01075955.1:210826-224787 GCA_001675575.1 Neotoma lepida
GTGTGTGTGTGTGTGTGTGTGTGTGTGTGTGTGTGTGTGTAGGTGACTGTGGAGACCAGAAGAGGGAACTAGTCCACCTGGAGCAGGAGTTACAGGTGGTTGTGTGCCACCACATATAGGTACTTGTAATGGGAGGCGGAGCTTTTCTGTCCTGTCTGTCTGATCCCAAATAAACACAGAAGCTTATGTTAATTACAAAATGCTCAATCAATAGCTCAGGCTTATTGCTAACTAGCACTTACATTTAAATTAATCCATTTCTACTAATCTAAGTACTGCCATGTGACCATGGCTTTACTAGTTCACTAGCATCTTGCTTCTTGGGTGGCTCACTGGCAGCTCTCCCCCTACCCCCACCCCCATGACTCCATCCTTCTTCATCCCAGTCCTCCGTGTGATTGTCCAGCTTAACTTTATCCTGCCTCGCTATTGGCCAAACAGATTTACTATTAACCAATGAGAGCAACACACATTCACAGTGTACAGAAGGATCATCCTACAGCGGGTACTGAGAACCAAACCCACATTCTCTTCAGGAACAGCAAGAGCTCTCTCTTAACCACTGAACCATCTCTCTATCCCCAAAGCGAGCGTGAATGACCCTGGCTGGGTGTGAACCATCTTCCAACTATTAATTGTACTGACCAATTTTATGTCCACTTGATACAAACAAGAGACATTTGGGAAGAGAGAACCCCAATTGAGAAAATGCCCCCACTACTGACTACCCTGTCAGTACTTACTGTGGGAAGTACTGACCCTGGGCAGGTGGTGCTGGGTTCTATAAGAAAGCAGGCTGAGCAAGCCATGGGGAGCAAGACAGTAAGCAGCACTCCTCCATGGCCCCTGCTTCAGTTCCTGCCTCCAGGTTCCTGCCCTGCCTTCCTGAATGATGGGTTTATGAGCAATAATGTAAAATAAACCCTTTACTCCCCAAGTTGCTTTTAGTCATGGTGTTCTACCACAGCGATAGAATCCCAACAAATATACTCACTGATTATGGGTGATGTGCCAGACACTAGACAGAAGAGATGAAAAATAGTGAGCCTTGGGATTTATGGAGCTTACTGAAAAGGAATAAGTACATTTAGTCTGAAAANAAGAAGTCCCATTGAGAGTCATGGTGAGAGGCAAATACTGGAAAGGTGTCCAGTGTCTGGTGGGTCAGAGGACCTGCCTGTCCTATACGCCATCAAAAGATACAGTAAGCTGAATTCACAAGACCCAAGGTCTTGACAACAAATGAGGAAGAAAGTGATACTTCTGAGGGAGCGAAGACCTTGCCATTCTAAAGTCCCTCAAGGGAAGAGCTGGTAGCNAGTGGCCCTGACTAATAGAGATGGCTTAGACTCTGGCATCTCCATGCAATGGGGAAGCTTTCGAGACACTTACAACTTGGTGAATCACTAGATGCCAGTCCATAAGGACACACGCAGAAGTCATTGCTTAGACTGTCACACTGCTCAGCTGCTGTCAGTGTGTGTCTTTTTTAAGGGTCAGGAGGGAGCCTGGGAGAAGGCGTGAGTCTGTTTGGCTAAAATGTAAGTACTGTTCTGTTTTCTTGTGATTAAGACATTTATTTCTAACCAGCCTTGCTAGCAAAGAGGCCTCTAATCGCTGGTTCTCTTCAGCCCCTGTCATGACAGATTAGCATTAATAATTTAGAGAACAGCAGCATTAAAAGTAATTACAAACTGTCAGAAAGATACAAGAAATATGACATAGCTCAGAGCTTCTTTTCAGACCTCAAATATTATTTGAGGGGAAAAAAAATTACATTTTCCTGTTCATTTCCTAATACAAATAACTTAGGATATCTCATAATTCTTGAAATTTGCAATTAATTCATTGGAAAACTAATGTCAGGTTGAAAGAAAGGCCTCTCTGGTCACAGATTTCCACCGTGGAATGATTCCTTAGGGAACACTCCCAATTGCCTTGTCAAAGCTCCTTTCAAATGTGTTAACACAGCAACATGAATAAATCAAGGAGCATTTAAAATATAAATGCCCTAAACTTTAATTGTACACGAGCTTAGTTTTCCGGTCTAAATATGAAATAGAAGGACCTTGCTCTTGAATTAGGTATGTGTTCCTTTAAATTTACCTATGATGTCAGAGTATAGTAAAATCTTACAAACTCTTGTCCAGTTCAAGCCTATTCTGTTTTGTNTAGTGTTTATTTTCATATGAAAACCAAAAATGGGGCAAAATTCCTAGCACTTTCCTCTCCCTCTCTCTTCCCTTCATCCTCTCTCTCCTTCCCCTCCACTGCCCCTGCCTCCTCCTCCTCCCCCATTGCTCCTGCTGTCTTTTCTTGCTTGCTTGCTAATGGTCCAATGAGAATCTGGCACAAGCTAGGCAAGTGCTCTGCTACTGTGATACAGCCCCAGCCCATTCACATCTTAAGGACATTNGTAAAGTCCCTCCCACAGCATTCCCNTTTCCTCAAGTCTTTTCTCCTTCCTTGTGTGTTGTCGTAGTGTCTGTTCTATTGCTGTGAGACAATATCCTGAAGGAGCAATTCAAGGGAGAAAGGCTTCTTTTAGCTCACAGTTCCAGGTTACAGCCCAGCATGGCAGAGAAGTCAAGGGAGCAGGGTCTTGAAGCAGCTNGTTGCANCTCTGGCAGAAAGCAGAGAGTGACAAATGCAGGTGCTCAGTTCCCTTTCCCTACTTACACGTGGTCCAGCCAGGAGCCTGTGCCACCCACATAGACTGATCTTCCTACATCAATTAATGCGATCAAAACAGTCCCCCGCAGACATACTCAGAGAGACCCATCTCCCGGGTGATTCTAGATTCTGTGAAGTTCCCAATAACCGTCCGCCATCACATGTGTGCTCTAACCTGAGGAAAACAAATTCAGAAATGTACAATTGTCAGTTTTGTCCCCATTGTCTTTTATAGAGAGAAGGAGGTATTGTGGTACCAGTGTCACCTACTGTTAAGGACCTTTGTCTAGAAACTAGTCACTACTTTGCTTACAAAATTTTATAGTTCATGAAACTGAGCATTTGTATTAGACATGTGTTCTATGGCAATCATATCATCCTATATTTGTTGTTTTATAAAAATAGAAAATTCTTAGCAAAACATTTATTAATAATTCAGTAGATTAATTTGATCTCANAAGTAGATTGTCGGTAGCCAACGGATGGAAGTAGACCAGAATGGGAATGTGTGTGGGGTGATGGCCTCATCTGTCTACTCTCGAAATACCTGGCATATTGTAGAGTACAGAGGACTGGGAGGAGACAAGGATGTCACATGAAAAATAAGGGGTTGGAGAAGAAGAAATGTCACCATATTCTTAGTACTGGTTGGCCCTAGAAAGCTGCCATTTTATGATATCATTGAAATAAAAGGTTGTAAGAATCAGCTTACATGCTGTCACATTTGTGTGAGGTCTGGTTTATATTTCTGTCCATTGACTTGTATCTGAAAAGCTAAACTTGACTTGTTGCTGTTTACCATAGGATGCAAATGTTTTTGTTCCTTCTGGCATCCTCTCCCTGGCTACTGTTGGCTTCTGAAAGGCAGTCCTTCTACTGTAGCCTTATTATGAAGTTTTAAAAAATGTAGTTTTCTTTATATTATTATTTGTGTATGTGTGTGTATGTGTGTGCATGGGCCTGCCATGGCACATATGTGGAGGTCAGAGAAAAACCTTTTGAAGTTGTTTCTCTGCTTTCACCTTTACAGGGATCGAACTCAGGTTGTCAAAGTTCATCTCAAGTGCTTTTANGGGCTGAANCATCTCACTGGCCTTTTATATGAACATTTATACTGACACAGCATTTTTACTCTTCAAGCACCTAGTGTAAAACATCTTTCCCTTATGAACAAAGACTTTCAAATATTCCTCAGTGTTTATAGAAGTCATTCCCATCTATAATGTAGGACAAAGAAAGCCAGATCATCATANGAAAATTAAAACTATCTAGTGATAAAAATATCCTGTTTATGTTCAACCCTCTAAATTTCTCATGAGTTGATACATTACAAAATAAATCTGGGCCAGAAGATGATTCAGGACGCAAAGGAGCTTGCTATGCAGGCATGTTGACCAGGGTTCCATCCTCAAAGTCCCAGAGCCTATGTCAAGGTAGAGAGATGACTCCTCAAGGTTGCCATCTGAACACATGACTGCCAGGGCATACACACCTACACACAAACATCATGCATAAGCACACACAGTATAAAATTAGCAACTTAGTAGATAAATAAAAAATAANCCAACTAAAAAATAGAATAAGTTGTGTTGTTCTAGCCATTTTGGATGAGCTTGTTCTTTCAATGGTGTATACTTCCATTTTTCCTTATTAATGACTACATAGCCACTTAACTGTTTCTGTGGCTTTTAGTCATCAAATAGCTTAATTTCAGCTGTGTTTATCTAAGCGTGTGCTTATATTAAACATTGATGATTCAGACAATTCTTACTTTGTTACCATTAAAGTCATCTATGATGGACATGCAGTTCCTGCTGTATTCATTCAGAACACTATTCAGTAGTTTCTAGGTGTCCTTCAGCTCTCATAGGGACTTGGTGCCATGTTAGTCATATATGGGGTGAAATCTAAACTGTCTGTCTGTCTATCTATCTATCTATCTATTTATCTATCTATCTATCTATCAATCATCTATCTACCTACCTACCTACCTACCTACCTATCTATCTACTTTGTGTATGTGTTGTGTGTGTGTGCGTATGTATGTATGTGTATGTGTACACACACATGCATACAAGTACCCATGGAGACCAGAAGAGGATGATTCCCCTGGAGCTGGAGTTACAGGTGATTCCTGTGATCTGTCAGGTATGAGTTCTGCCAACCAAACTTGGGTCCCGTGGAAGAGCAGCCAGCTCTCTTGACCACTTACTATGCGTAGAACAAGGAAACTCAGGTTGTCAGGCTTGGCAGCAAGCATCATTTTTCTGGTTCCATGAAGTGTACGTTTTTCAGCCTTGTCTTCTCATTCAGCCACTTTTTTGGCTATATATAAATGGGTTTTAGGCAGCTCTTTGCCATTGTGATGTCTCCACAGACCATGTAAATTAATTTCAGACTCAGCAGTAAAGGTCTGCAAATTGCCCTGGAGTTTTCTTGAGAATGGATTGAATCTATGTATCAATTTCTGAAAGTTTTGCATGTTAGCAGTATCCTATCTCAATGTATGTATTTGTATACATACATTGTATGTATACAATGATCTTGTATCCTGAGTCATTGTAACAGTTTTGTGTAAGTTCTAACACTTATTTTGTTGATTCTGTTGGAGTTTGTTGGTTTGTTTTACATGGATAATCATGGCACTGGTAAATAAAGATGGCTTTTGCTCAGTTTGAAACTCTTTAGTTTTCTTNTCTTATTTTAGTGACTGGAAACTCTAAGATAATGTGTAATTGAAATGGTGAGAATGGTTACATGGGTGCCCCTTGTCTGGTTGAAAAATTCTCTTATGTTCCTGTTGAGCCCTTGTTTTAAATGAGAAAACTAGATGTTGAATTTTTGTTGAATGCTTTTTGCCCTGTCACTCTAGATGATCTTATCNTTTTCTTTAGAGGTCTATCTATATCACAAGTAATTGATTTTTTGAGCTGTCAAAGAAAACTTCTATTCCTGGGATAGGGACTTGGAGGTGTATCAATTTGCCCAAAATTCATCAAAACTTGGGTTTGAGCCTGTTGTTTCTCTTTTGCTTTATTGTCTTTTCTTCTGATTTCTTCTCTCTTTGTGCTCTCTTCCATCTCAGAGTAGTAGTCCTCACAGGAGTTCTTTGTTTCCTGCTCCCTGGAAAGTGTCTAGNATTCCTGCTAGNCTCCCCTTTTGTATTTGGTGGGGTTCCCAGTGCATTTATCTGAGTCCAGAGTTTTGTCTGTGACAGTTTTTAATAATACATTTAATTGATTTATGACCATCGAGGTAACTTAGTCTGTCTTGCATGTTGTGTCTTCTGAGTGATTTGTTCATTTCATCTAAGCTGTCAAATGTGTTGACATAGGATTGGTCATTATATTTTCCCATTATCTTTTGACTATATTTCAGAACCCTCAGTTAGGCCGTCTATGATTTCTGATATTGGGAATTTGGGTGTTTGTTCTTTTTCTCTTGAGGTTTTCAGTATTATTGTTCTTCTCGGGGAAGGGGGGAGGTGTGCTCATTTTGCCTGGTTTGTTGTTGGTTTCCTATTATTCCCTATTTCCAAATTAATTGATTTCCACCCTGATGCTTATTTAGTTTTTTCTTCTTATTTCCCCCTAAGTCCCCCCTAATTTCTAATGGTGAAAGCCAAGGTCATTGATTTATGACATTTATATTTTTCTAGTACAGGCATCTTAGTGTACACATTTCCCTAGCAGGTGACATTTTAGCTGAATTCGACCAATTTTGATGAATAGTGTTTTCCTTTTCATTCCATTCAAATTACCTTCTCACTGCTTCCTCTTCTCATGGCTTCCTTAGCAATGTGTCCTTTAGTTTTCTCACATTTGAAGGCTCTTCTTCATATCTTTCATTATTGGTTTATAACAAAACTCCACTTTGGCCAGAAAATATACTGTGTCTGTGTGTGTACAGTGTGTAACTTGAATCCTCATACATTTGTGGACACTTGCTTTATGGCTTATAGTACGGTCCTTTTGGGTAAATGGACAATGGGCATCAGAAAGAATGTATGTTCTGTGTTAATAAAAGTTGTAAAAATGTCACTTAGGCTAAATAGGTTAGTGTTGTTTAAGCGTATTCTTATTGATTTTATGTCTACATAGTATGTCAGTTATTGAATGGGGAATGTTGAGATATTTCACAAAATGCTCTTTTCTANTTCTTTTCAATTCTGCCCCTTTGGGAATTGCGTGTTTTGAGGCCGCGGCTGGATGTGTGAAGACATGGACTTGTTTTCTGCTCTTGAAGAACTGACCTCTGTCACCGTGAAGGGACCATTTTGAGCTTCAGTGATCCACAACACGCCGTCTGTTTCCTACGCTCTCAGCTGTCCTTTACTATTTGCTTGCCTCTTTCTTTTTTCTGCCTTTTTCTCCTCCCCAGTTGGTTTTATTAGGTGTAACTCTGTTGTGTTATTTTATTGGTTTCTTTAGGGCTTATAATTTTACATAAATCTGCATATATACATATATAAAGNTGATCTCTTTTATAGTTTTAAATAAGAGAATTGAATAATATGAAAAAAGTCACTGTATTTACCCAGGCAGTTACAATTTCTAATGAATTCTCTCCCCTTCTCTCAAGCCAGCTTTACATGTGGAATAATTCCTTCTGCCCTAAGGNCCTTCTTTAATATTTCTTATATTATAGGTCTGCTAGTGATAAATTCTTTCAGATTTTATATGTCTGTAAAAGTCTTTGTTTTGCCTTTGTTTTTAATAAGATTTAAAAAGAGTTCTAGGTCGACGGTGTTTTGTGTTCTTATAAATATTCTTGAGAGTTTCTGNGGAACAGTTAAATAGAGAAGCAGTTCAATCCATGTGGGTCTTGCCTTTTGCAGTCTNACATGAGGCTAGAGCTGCCTTAACTCTGGGGTTAATTCTTCCCTACAACTGAGTCAAGGCCATTTTACAAGCTCCAACCAATGCTGCATGAATTGAGAGCTCTTCAGNCTGGCTTCTCAGAAAAGCTTAAAGGGAGGATATTCTCCACATTCCCTTTGGACAGCTGTTTCCTTGTGAGGGTTGGGCCTCAGCCAGTCTCTCTAATCTTCCTTCTTTTGCCTTTCCACCCTAGAAGAACAAACCTGTTATGGTGCCATTTACATTATACTGTCTGAAGCCACCCCGAGAGAGATAAACCCCCTTGGTGCACAATGGGCCCAGGAAAGCCAACTCTCCATCTGCNTTCTGCACTGTCCGTCAGACCATCAGTGTGTGCATAGGGGTGTGGACACACAGGAGCATGGGGGCGGGGAGGATGCACCGAGTAAACAGACATATAGCAATACTCATTTATTCATACTTGGGGCCTTTTGCCCCCTTATCTTTTCCTACCATCATAATGTAGCCCCCCTCCTTGCCCCTCACCCCCTCTGGAGGCACCCACANTGGTTTCTTCTTTATTCTCCTATCTCTAGTTAGCCAAGGCTATGCCTTTGTTCCCTTATCTCGGCTTGTTCAAGAATGTTATCTATCTGGACACCTAATTTGCTTTGACACCTCTCTTACCTCCCCATGACCTTCACACCAGAGCTTTCTTAGCAGGTCAACTCTAGTCCCCCGCTGAAGGCATTGTTCTTTACCTCTGCAGCAGGATGCATTTTATCCCATGATCCACAGAGTGAAAATGCCACATCCTTTTGGTTCTTCAAGTCCAGTTGTATGTGAAGTAGGAAAAAATTCAGTCCTGTCCTCTCAGAATTTCTCACTGGCCACCACATCAAAGCCAGCCAGCTCCCGAGGCCATTTGGCATGCAGTTTCAGGAAAGAGTCCTGTCTCTGGCCTACACAGGTCACCATTTGCTGCCCTAGTCCTGAGGTAAGTGGTTCTCAGGGCTACAAAACTGTCCAGTTACCACCCACCCTACTCCTACTGTCCATGTTTGTGGGGACCTTGAAGTGCTCCAGCCTTATATTGTCGAGTGAAGATCCNTTTTCCGTCTTAAGTCAGTTGAGGCTGTTACAGTAGACTGCTCACACATTCACTTCTCAGAGCTCTGAAGGGAAGTTCAAGATGGAAATGCTGAGTGGCCAGGTGTCTGTGAGGACCCACTTCCTGATTTGCTCACTGCGGTCTTTGTGTGCCTTCATCAGGTGGAGAGCATCCTGAGGAAGAAGTACTTCCTGTCTCCTTCTAAGGACATTCATCTCACTCACCAGAACCCTGCCCACATGACCTCATCATCTCCCACCCTCCAATACCATCACATTCGTCAGTAGGATTTCAAGAGAGGAATTTTCTGGGGACACAAATAGTCATTCACGGCACTCCCTCAGTCCAAACAGCTCATAAAAACCCAAGAAGCCTTTACATTCCCTTCTCCAGCATAATCTACCATATCATCTATTCCTCAGAGACCCCAGGGCTTTTGTAGAAATCAGGTAAGAAGGATGCTGTCTTTTCAGCAAGGCAAATTTGCCTTTCACTCAAAAGCTAAGACACAGCTGCTGTCCTGTCCTTGGCACAGGAAACCTAACCCAAAGTGGGGAAAACNGCCTGTATCCACAGCTGAATACCCTGGTTACTGCCCGCTTAAGACGTGGGGATTATGTGAGCATCTGCCTTCGGACTTCTTAGGGTTATTCTGAGTATTAAGTGCATTCGGCAGAGTTAAAGCTGTTTAGAGCAAGGCTACAGGAGTGCTAACTGTTGCTCTGAGCTGCNAATGCTGATGCCTTTGCTTTGCACTCTGCCTGGTGGGACTCGTCACCTGCGGAGCTTCTGAAGCCAGTACTTCAGGGTAAGCATCTTGTGTAGCCAGAATCGCCTCTGAATTCTGTTGGAGGCTCGCCGTCGTATTTCTTAATAAGTCCGACCCAGCCAGTTTTCCTGCCAGCATTAAATCCAATTGTGCTGTCATGGTTTGAGCACTAGATGAAGGTGCTGCCTGCAGATTTATGCCCCCACTCACAGCACACCAGGGACAGGCACTCATTTAGTGAAAAACTGCAGAATCATCCACGCCATTTAATTTATTCTCCCCGTCCCTTTCTCTTAGTTATACTCATATAAGTTAAACTGGAATGGGTTTCCTAAAGCCAAAAGTTCACCCTAGACTGAGCATCACTGGGCAGGAAATCGAAATCTCTTTCCTATTCCGTAGGTCCTTTATGGTGATGNGCTTTTTCTCTTGCATGAGTCTTTTATGATGGTGGCTTTGGCCAAATATGTGAGTGGAAGTTCAAAGCCCAAGATACCCTGATGCCCGTGAAGGCAGATCATGTTTCTCCACTCATGAAATGATAATAAACAGCTGATGTTATTGCAGTCTCCTCTCCTTGTCATAGTCCCTAGTGGGTTGTTCTGTGAATGCTGTCCCTGGGGCATGGAGGATGCGGTTAGGCTTGTAGGAAATGATCTTCAACCCTTATGGTGGCTGTGTAGGAATTATTCAGCTCTCTGTGGCTGCCGAGCGCCACTGACGGCTTCTGCTCATATGGAGATAGTCTTTGCTCCTATTCAAGTACTAACCAGACCCAACAGTGCTTGGGTTCTAAGGTCAGATGCACTTAGGTGAGTACAGGATTGTGTGACCACAGACAATACTACTGGGGTTTCCTGCTCGGTCCTTAGTCTCATTAATAGAAACCAAAATGGAACTCAAGGACAATTTTATTAGAGTTTAAGAGAAAACAGTACAGGGTATGTGAAAAATCCCAGCAGCCTCTGGTGCAGATGGAAAGTTATGCCTCTCGAGTTAGATATGGGATAGAAATAGATCTTATAAGAGAGGAGGAAAAAGATCTCTCCAGGAACGGAAGTGAATGGAGGAAAGGNCCNCCGAAAGCATCTGGCCATGCTGTGTGTGGTTTTTGTAATCCCTGTCTTCTCCCCGTCCTGTTTTCCTGAATGCTTTCTAGTTAGATGATGCCAGCATGAGGAAGAGCTTCCACTCTCCCCTGCAAACTGATTTCTTTCCCATGCTAATCGTTAGGTAGCGTTTTGGGTCCTTGCTCTCATACCACAGTGAGACAGGCTCTTTCAAAAGAGAGGCCTTGGGTGAAGGTGAGTCACCTGCAACAAACAGGGAAAACAAAGATGGAGAGAACAATTCACTGGACCAGATAATGCCGATTGAAGGTTTTTGTTGTTGTTGTTGTTGTTATTTGTTTGTTTTTGGTTTTATTGTTGTTTTTTGCTTCTGCCTCTAATCTGCATCTCACCCGAGTCTCTTCCCACCTCTGAGGCTCACATTTCTCATCAATAATATGAGAGAGTTGCACGTGATGACTCCCAACTCTGCCACTGGGTGTTCTGCTATTCCACTCAATCAGTGTGAATTCTTGTCTAAAGCTTTTCCATTTCAGAGAGTGTGGAAGACAATGTGACTTCTCCTCAGTAGACATCACTTGGAGTGGGAAGTATGGGGTTTCAGTTTCCTTTGGGGAGCCACTTTGCTCTAGTCCTTCTGCTTGCACCAGGTTGGGTTAAGTCCATCCTGTCCNCTACAAGGATCCTTCTATCCTCCTTTATGTACCCTACATGGTCCATTAAAAAACTATCATTTTGGTAGAACTGTTGGAAAAGAGGGACTCTCTTTCCTCCAGTATTGGCAAACCAGCAAGCTGGGAGGTGGTCATGGTCACCCTTGACAGAGTATGAGACATGCAACAGAATAGACAGGAAGTGTGTGTGTGTGTGTGTGTGTGTGACAGATAGCTAGCTAGCTAGAGACTTTGATTCATGATCCCAAGCTTCCCTTCCTCAAGCTTTATATTGTTAAGAATCTCTAAATAACCATTTGCTCAAACCAGTGTGAACCAGTATACATGGTATGCTAAGCTGAATGTTCCATTTCTCACACTGTCTCACTGGATTACATAACCCNATGGGGAAGATCCTATTTTTATTGTCTTCCTTTGTCCTGGTTCCTTTTTCTGTTACTCTGATGAAATACCCCAATAAAAGCAATTTAGGAAGAAAGGGTTTCTTTTGACCAGGTTATAATCATCATTGCAGGGGAAGCCACAGTGGTAAGAGCTTAGGAAGCTGGACACATTACATCCACAGTCAAGAAGAAGAGAGTGAATGATCNTGATTGACTCATTTTCTCCTTTTTATGCTGGGAAGGATCCCAGCTAAGGGAATGGTGCCACCCACAGTAGGTGGATTTTCACCTCAGTTAACCTAATCAAGACAGGCCACCATAAGCATGCCTAGAGTCTAGATCTCATCAAATTGGCCATTGAGAGGAAACATCACATCATTTCCAAGGTTGGAATCTGGAGACCAGATTCAGGATGCACCCAAGGTCACAGAATAAACAGCAAGCTGTGGTTACAGCCCAACTTGTGGTTACCTGAGTTTGAACTCTGACTCATTGAACTAAATTCTGCGTGGAGGTCTCTTTCCTACTTGTCTGCTGGGTCAGAGTGCCATTCAAGGATTCGGGGCTCTGGTGTCTGTTGAAGGAAGCAAAAGAAGAGATGGTAAGATCTAAGTGGCTAAGATGGTTGTAAAACTGAGCTNTGGGAGATAATTCCTCCCACCCCCACCCATGTCTAATCCCATACAAATCAAGATGGAAAAGACCAAGAAGATAAAGTTTTAAAATAGGTATATATTTTTTTAAAGAATCGTGGTCTAGGCACACATTTTAAAACTGTTAAATATTATAACAATAAGTTTTAAAGTGAGAATATGTTGCATATCACCACATCAAAATGCCATGAAGCATATTGGAGTCCGTTAGTTATGAGTGTAATGTGTTTTAGTGAATCTATGACAGTCAAATACATCATTTTAGTGTTTCCTTTTGCATGTAATGTGCACAAACTCACAGGAGGTTGAGCCCCCCTCAAAAAAAATCTGTTTTTCTTGTTTTGTTTTCCTTCCTTTCTTCTCTGCTTCATCNTCNGTGCACCTATCTTTATATGTCTCTGAGTGACTGCAAGGAAAAGCTCCATGAAGGGTGGGCTGTGTGCCACATGGTAACTAACTCTTGTATTTCTCTGGTGCTCAGCCCACGAGGCACCAATAAAATCTANTAAGCAGATACACTGTGTGATGATTCAAGGGATCTCATTATAAAATATCCATAAATAATTTGAAACTAACCTAACAATTACCCTTAAAATGTACCCCAACAATCACATAATTTCTAAGCATATGGCTGGATTTATTATTACAAATGAAGTGCACTGTGTAACTACCACCCACATCAAGTAGTAAACAGTCCTTGGCTTCCCAGCTACCCCCCTTTTGTTCCTTCCAAATAACTAGGATTTTGACTTTGCCTTCATTAGTCAATTTTGCTTATTTTTTTAAAACTGATATAAACTGAGAAATGCAATGTGCAATCTTTCACACTGGGCTACTTTAATATTCAACATCATTTCATTGACACACTAATGTAGAAGCAGTGATTTTTTCCTTTTCATGGCCATGGTATACCATGCAATACATTCATTCTACTGTTGTTGGACATTGTTAAATTAGTTTTCCTATTATGAATAATGCCACCATAAAGACTTTTTNCATATTATTAATGCACATGTACACATGCTCATGCTGGGTAGATGCTTGAGTCCAACCAAGCATTCATATTTTCAAAGTAGGTAAATATTTCNGAATGTTTTCAAAGTGATGATATCAATTATTGCTCATATTCGGCAGTCAAGGATGATGAGTTGAACACTTAGAGTTGAATAAAATCAGGTCCATTGTTCATTGCAGCCAGGGAGAATGCACTCTGTGGAGATGATGGGGTGTCTCAGGAAAAGGATGCTGGATAAAAATATATGGTGATTCAAGGGTAGGGTCAAGGAAGACAGGATTTACTCATGATTGGAAAGTACCAAGAAGCTGAACTGGTTCTCTTACTGAGTTACTTACCACTTTTACCCAGAAGGCAGAAAGTGGAGTAAGCCAAAATTGGAATGCATATGGAAGCCACATTCACATATATAACTGACATATTAGGCTGATGCCAGGACTATGTCTTAGTTACTTTGTGTCCCTGTGACCACAGCACCCAACAGAAAGGAGGAAGGNAGGTTTGTTTGGTTCACAGTTTCAGAGGGCTTCAGCTCNTTGCTGTAGGGAAGTGTGGTGGAGGACTCACAGAATAGGACTGTGTGGAGGCTCTCATGTCATTGCAGATGGGGGAAAAGGAGGGGACAGGAAAGGCAGCTGGGTATCATCTCCAAAGGCCACCCCTGGTGATCTTTCACCAGCTAGGCCCCACATCCTACAGGTTCCCCAGCTTCCCCACATGGCACCGTGAGCTGAGGACCAAACATTCAAAGCAGAGGCCTGTGGACGGCATTTCAGATCATGCCTGTAGTTTT
>LZPO01075955.1:235100-249834 GCA_001675575.1 Neotoma lepida
AAAAAAAATAATTTTATTTATGTGTGTGTGTCTAAGTGTGGGTATGTGTACATGAGTACAGGTACCTGTGGAAGCCAGAAGAGAGTGTCGGTTGCCCTGGAACTAGAATGTCAGGCAGCTGTAAGCTGTCTGTTCCTTGTACCTGAAATTGAACTCTGGTCCTCTGAAAGGACAGCAAGTACTCTTAACCACTGAGCTATCTCTCTAGTCCTCTCCACCAGTCTGTTTAGATGACATCCTTTAGGCTTCCACCTAAGCACCGCTGCTTGAGGAGAGGTGTTCCACTACGTATAACTTGTTGCCTCCACATTACCCTGTCCCCTCATCACTGTTAAAGTGTGAGCACAGCCTATGTCCTTCTAGGTGGGTGCAAGTTGTTTCTGTCTTTTCTGGTGTCCCCAATATTTAATGCTAAACATTTAGCAAGAAGAGGCATACTTGGGCTACAGCATCAGGGGCGCTTGGGATTTCTAGAACTAGGAAGGGCCAGAGTTAGTAGTTGTTGCTAGTGGTGGATGGCTTGCTCCTCAGAAAGGCTAGGCCTGGGAAAGAAGCCATCAACTCAATCTGCGGAGAGCAGCAAGAGGGCACACCATGGCACCACATCAGGTGAACATGCCCCCTATAGCTGTCATAGGGATGTCTAAGCCACCGGTCAATATTGACTGGGTAGAGTCATGCTCATCCCCTGGGAGACCCCCTGGGAGCTGTGGCTTCCTCTAGAGGCAGCCCTGCCACAGACCACTCTTCCCAGTTGCTTCATGACACATTTCAGGGGACACATCTTCTCCTTTGTCCACCTGTACCATTCAGCTCCCTCTCGTACTTAGCAAAGACTCTACAGGGACCAGGCCTGACCACAGNGAGTGTCTGATAGCCTGTGAGAGCCACTGGCTGCTGCTGAGTNAGCGATCCCCTCCACCTCACAGTCCCAGCATTCTCCAGAACATCCTACTCTGCTCGTGCATGTTGTTCTTAAGATTTGAGCGCGGGTTTTTTTGTTGTTGTTTTGTTTTTTTCTTTAATTTACTTTTATTGAGGTATAACCTTCACAACTGAAACACGATCTTCCACGGTAGAACCCAGTGATGGTAGGTTGGTTTTGCCCATCAATTTCATGTATTCTCGAACTTTATATCAATATCATCTGTCATAACGTTTTTGTGTGTGTTTATCTAGCTTTTTATTGGATTATAATTTAAGACAGTGTTTGGAGCACATTGTAATTTATTCGTCCTACGTTTAGGTTGGCCACAAGTTTTTGCAATAATGTCACTATGAGCACTTTTGGTCATGCATTTCTGTGCATTAAACACCCATTTACACTGTGAATGGACCTGCTGGCCTGGTTCAGCTTTAATCAGTGAAACCAAACTTTTCCCTATACGATCACATCAGACTCAGCTCCCACCTGCAGTGAGTGGCTGCCCTGACTCTCCTGTGTTTCCATCAGTACTCAGTGTGATGCTTAACCTTCATTGTCAATTAGATTTGGGATTACCTAGGAGATACATTTCTGGGCATGCCTGTGAGGGCATCCCCAAAAAGGTTTAACTGAGGAGGGAAGAGCCACGCTGAGTGTAAGCAGTACNGTCGCAGGAACTTTGGGCCTTGGCTGAATAAAACACACACACGNATACACACACCACATGCATGAAAGCACAAACACATGCACAAGCACACACTTACATACGCACACATGCACGCATGCACAAGCTCACGCACACCTANACGCACACATGCACANCAGAGAATACCAGCTGTGCATCAGCTTTAAGCTCCTGGTACTTCCCTAGACATGATGTGACCAGCTGCTTTGCATTCTTGCTGTCACAGCCAAGGGCCTCTCCTGTCACTGTGCCCTCCCTCCTACAATGGACCACACTCTCAAATGTGAGCTAGAGTCAGGCCTTCCTTCTTTAGCTGTTGTCAGATATTTTGTCAAAGCAGTAAGGGTGGTCCCTAATTCAGGTGGCCCTGGAGTCTTTTGAAATGTGGCTCTTCTAGTGTCTCGTGGTGCACATACTTTGCATTTCTCCAATGACTAATGATGCTCACACATCCTACCTTTGTGTACCTCTGCATTCTGANTGAACTGCTACTCATTTCTTGTTCCAAGTAGGTATTCCCTGAAAGTTTACAGACTGCCTTTGAATTCCTTGTCCTTTCCCATAAATCCTTCTCAGAGTGGAATGTAGCTGTTACCATCCAGGGGTAAAGAGACACTGGAAAGTGAAGGTCCCTTGCTCTTCCCATCCCCTTGTACATAGGAAGTNACCATGTCCTGTAAACCCTGTTTACACGTCTCTCCTAACTGTGTTTGCTTCCCTTAATTGTCATTATGACCAACCTCAGCTCAGTTTTATCATATCTTTATCATATCTTACTCACCACAGCAGAGAAATGTCATCTTTAAGAAAGATGGCTTCCACCCACCTGAGGCTGCTTTCCTCTTTGACTGGACATGAAGCACAATGAGAAATGATAGCAATGTGGATTACCAACATTTCAGAAGTGTCACTGTGAAGCAGGTACTCTNGTGAATTAAAAATAATTTGAGATTCCATCTCACCCTAGTCAGAATGGTTATAATAAAAAACNAAACAAAACAAAACCCAAANAACCACCCACCCAAACAAAAAAACCTCCAAACTAAATGACAAGTGTTGGCAAAGATTTGGAGAAATAAAAACCCTTGTCCACTGTTGATGGGAGCNTAAGCTGGTGTAGNCGCTATTGAAGGCTATGGACAGGTTTCTTAAAAAAAACCAAAAAACTAAAAACAGAACTACCACGTGACCCAGCNNCATCAACTCCTAGGCAAGAGGACTCTACATCCTGCTTGAATATTGATGCCCATTCAGGGGACATAGATTCAGTGTAAAGATACATGGAATTATGAAACTTTTAGAAAATTGAGGGACCTGGAAAAATATACCTAGCAAGGCAACCCAGACCCAGAAAGACAAACACAGTGTTTTCTCTCTCATATGTGGATCTTGGCTTCAAAGTCTCAGATTTGTATGTTTAATTTGAACAGATCAGAGAAGTAGGAAGGGCCCATGAGAGGGGAGAAGGGAAGAGATCTTAAGAAGGAGATGGTAGAGCATATGTGATATGAACGTAGAGATTGTGGGACGATGCTGAGGATTAGAAGTTTAAATGGGAATGTAATTTGAGGGACAGGAGAAAAAAAGAGGTGGGGACTGTATTAATCAAAATTAAGGATGTATGAAATAGCTTTGAATACTTGGTAAAATGGTTGTAGTTTTGCTCCTTTCAGAAGACGTGAGAGTCCCCTCTCATCTCAGTTTCAGAGAAGAGACTGGACTTGAGAGAGGCCAAGGAACTGGGAGCAGTGTCCTGCCTGGTGGAGCCTGGTTCACACCCGGGGTCTGATTCCAGAGCCAGCAGCTTCACTACATATGATGTTTGCAAATGGTGCTTAACTGAAAGTTACGAGCTCATGTTTAATAAGGAGATTTTACTTATTTTTACACAATCATCATTTGGAGATGAAGACTGATGCAGCTGGAAATGAGGGAGGTCTGGCAGCTGCCATCTTGGCTGGAGAAACAGTCTCTGCAGTAGGAACATGGTGATGTCAAGGCCAATGTTCCAGGCTTGCGCCTCTCTAGAGCCGGCAAGCTTCCACAGAGTGAAACCATTGGCGAGAGCTACGCATCACAGGGGAAACTGGGCCAAGTTGTGTGGGTGGNTGCCTGCAAGCTGTCACCTCCTGAGCAGGTGCCACTGANAGCAGTGGTCCTGCGCTTCCTCTGTGGGAAAAGGGTGGCTTTCATTACACACCCAAGGGGGATGGGTCTCTCTAGAGCTGAAGTGTCAGGAGCAGGTAAGTAGTAAGGAGCAGCATTCCCATGGGCCTTGAGGCAGTCAGCAAGCAGTTGTACGCATCANAGTCCGGGAGAACATTGCTTAAGCATCTGGATTCTTACATGGTCGTTTGTGTGTTGGTAGAGGCAGTGCATGTGCACCTGTGTGTTTGCAAATATGCACATATGCAAATACCAGAGGAGGATGTCAGGTATCGATTTATTATTTATCCTCTGCCTTATTCCTCTGAGACAAGGTCTCTAACCGAATCCAGAGTTAGGCAGGCAGCCAGCAGCCNCAGCAATCCTCTCGGCTCCACTCCTCATGGTGCTGGGGCTACAGGTACATGTGACCATGCCCAGCTTTTTACCTGGTTGCTTCGGATTTGGACTCAGATCTTCAGACTGCATCAAGTTCTTGTAGCCAGTGAACCATCTCCCCAGCCCTTACAGTGGTGATTTTGTTTCTTGGTTTGGTCTCACTCTATAGCCCANCCTAGCATGAAAATCCTCAGATAGTGCAGACTGACCTCAAACTTACTCCTCCTGCTTCAGGGTCCCTATTTAGATCAGAGATGTGAGCCACTGTACCTGGTTTCTTATAGGACTCTGCAAAGGTTGTGATGATTCCATTGTCTTTAACTCATGCCTTCAGGATCTAGCTCTTAAACATGNTTTAACTTCTTAGAATCCAGCTTAGCAAAATCACATAGCATTTACCAAGCACATACTGTGGCAAGAAACACACCACCTACTACCCAGCGGATCTCATTTGGTACTTACAAACACTCAGAGAGAACTGCTACCACCAACCCCCATTTTCAGATCAGAAAATCAGACTCAGACAGGCACCCTGAGATGCCCAAGGCCACACAGCTATTATATGACAGAATTACATTTTTGAGCCAATCCCAACTCCCCCAAAGTTATTGAAAGGTCACTGTGCGGGGCATTCAGAGAAGGCATCATTGTTTCCTTGACGACAGGTCACTCACTTGCTCTGTTATAGACTCAAGTGTCTGGAAACATTGCATTTTCAGAGAGGGACCCCATGCTGCAACCACAAATATTTAGACAAGTTAGGAAAAATAAAATAGAAAATTAGCAGCTTAGTAGGCTAATCCTTATGTTCTCCATTTTTTTTTCCATCCTGTAAGCCTCCTCTTGGTCAGGAAAACTGATACTACTTGATGTTTGCTTTTAATTTTAGAAAAATGACCTCTGCTGTGTGGAGGGATGTGCATGTTTTAACCCCAGTGCTGCGAGAGTCACGGGCCTACATTCTCAGAATGGAGGTGGAAGAGGGGAGGGGAGTTGTATTCTGTAGCTGGTGCCCTCAGCAATTTCAGGAGGATTGTAAACACTAAAGTAGGAATGACCCCTTCATAATCTTGGGACAGCAGGCTGGTGCATTTTCTTAATAGCTGACAAGGGTGCATTTTCTAGGTAGGATGGAGAGCAGAGGGGCTGTGATCATTTGGAATAGCAGAGGCCAGCAATGGAAGGTCTGGGCAACTTCAATTATGCCATCAGTGATGTTTCCCTGTATGTTGACAAGGTTCCCAAAAGCCCCACTGCACAGGTGAGAGAGGCAGGCCTTCCTCGGCCAGAGAACAAAGACAACCCCTTGAAGGTAAAGTAGCTCTATGTTCCCTGAGAAGCTAGAGTAGTCTTGTGCACTCCAGACTTCTTGCCAGAATCACTGCTTGCTTGGTCCCAGAAACTGGAGACCACAAAGACCTTTCAGTTGTATCATTGTTTTTTTTTTAAGGCCAAGAGTCCATGCTGAGCATCATAGAGGCTGTGGAAGGGCTGGGAAAGTATTGCACAGAGCTCACAAGGATGCACATGGCTGTGTTCGCAGAGACTGGAGCATGTGGACCATGTGGAGGCTGAAGGCTGGCTCCACTCCANCAATATCCAGCCTTTGAGAGGGGACACAGGCTCTGGCCAGTGAGCGATGTGTGTCCCACCTGTAACAATAGCAATGCAGAAGTCACGTTGAACCTCCCACTTCTACAGGTTCCTCGTCCCTCCCAGGTTCCTAGGGTTACATGTCCCAAGGGCCTCCTTTATTTAGAATCTTTAATCCTCTCCCTGGCCATGTGTGTTGGTTTTGGTACCAACAGGACATTTTTTTTTTTTTGGATAACACATTTAAATCAGTTTGAGGAATGTTTAACAAAGTGCAGTTTGCACACACATATGTGGACAGACCTGAGGGTGTGCCACAGTCGGGCTGTCAACAAACCATAGTCCTGAGGGTGAGTGGAGGCTACAGACCTGGGAATCTGCAAAGCAGAGATCATCTCCTTTGGTGAAGTTGTGGCGTTGGGGAGGGACACAGCCTTCCCTCATGACCCTGTAAAAAGGGGTTCCACTCCATCATCTTCCTCTTCACTGGTGTTGCATTGGTTAAACACATGCAGAAGCCAAAGTCAAAGAGGCAAGCATGCAGTCCTCACAGACAGGGAGCAGCTGCAGAAGGGCTGGTCTACAGGCCTGACCTTGAGGAAGTNACCTTCTCAAGTGTATCAGGCCAGAATGGACTTCTGACTCAAATGAGGACAGAAAATCCCTTTCCTGGGAATTTAGAACTAGGGCGAGAATCAGTTATGAGGTAGTATTTGGGGATTTGTGTATAGTTATAGTTACATAGTATTCAGAAAACTGGGTCAGATAGTCAAGACTACTGTATGGACAGGAATGAGAGAAAGTCAGCACTGGAAGAAAGTGGTGTCGTAGAATATTATTTTAACTAGGCAAAGATGTGTTACATTTGCTTATGTTGCAGAATATTACTTTAACTGTGTAAAGGTGTGTTACTTTTGTTTATATTATGTTACATTTGTTTAGTTATGAAAAGTTGTTTTACTTTGCCTGCCTAAGGCACCTGATTGGTCTAATCAAGAGCTGAATGGCCAACAGCTGGACAGAGAAAGGATAAGCAGGGCCGCCAGGCAGAAAGAATAAATAGGAAGAGGAATCTAGGCTCAAGAGTGAAGGACGAGAGAAGGAGAGAATGAAGGACATGCCCAGGGCAAGAAGCCAGGCAAACACCAGCTAGCCAGACTTAGAGAAGCAGTGGAAGTAAGATTACACAGAAGTAAGAAATGTAATAAGCCCAAGGCAAAAGGTAGATAAAGAGAAACAGGTTAATTTAAGCTAAAGAAAAGAGCATTCAAAACTAGCAAGAAGTCTCTGTGTTATAATTTGGGAGCTGATTGGTGACCTAAAAGAAAAGGCTTACAGAGGGGTAAGTCTAAATATACACTGAGAGAAACAGCACCAGGCCTTGGTGGCTTGCCCAGAATGGTACAGCCCAGGGCTGGACCCCAGCTCTGCATGACTAAATCCCTGTGCCCCTGACAGCTTTTCTCTCCTCAAGGAGGAGTCTTCCTCGTACTTCCAGCTGTGCTCAGGACATCCGTGTGACACCCAGGTGGTGCTGTGGCTGTGACTTGTACTACACTTGCCCACCAGTCCTACAGACCTTCTTCACACTTCCTCTTGCATGGGAGCCTAAGCCAGTACTGCCTGCTCACCTGCTGCCCACACCCTCTATCATCACAATTCCAGAGTCCCAGGAAGCCGCCCCCTGAGGGCTCCTTATGACTGATCCAGGGACAGCTGTTGCTAGGGCATTGGCAGGAGTTAGAAGCTAGGAGGGAGAGACGTGTTTCTTTCTTGGTCTTTGAGCTCAGTTTACTCCCCTTGGAGTCCATCACTCTTTCTCAGCTCTCAATGCTCCTTTTCCTGTACCCAAGCCCTATCTTAACTTCACTAGGACCAGATGGAATGTGTCTTATTTCTCACAAGAGCCAGTCCTAGAAGCTGTGTGTCTTGCCTGTCTTTGGGATCCTCCAATCATGTCTTTAGGACTGCAGACCCCAAAACACCAGAGCTGCACCATTAAGGTATCTCCATTGCACAGTGACATCACAGTTCTGACCCATAGAAAGCTTCCCTTTTGGGTCCTGGGAACCTGGACCTGAGTCCAGGATACTCTTGGGCTGTCTGGGTCACAGGCTCAGGGCCTGCAGGCAGGACCTTCCTTTGCAGAACATTCCTTAGTAATGCACATGACAGCCATCAGGATGTCTCTCAAAACCCAGTGACAACTCCCTGGATAGCTCTGTCATTACAGTAANAATTTGAATCAATAGTGTAGTAAAGCTGCCACACGTTTATTTCACCCAAGAGATTAAGCGAAGAATTACATAGAACAATCTGCAGAAGAACCGAGGGATCTCCAGGTACAAAGGAAGTCTGTGTGCTTGGCCCCAAACAAGGGCTCTTCTTTTGATACTTAGGAAGGATAAACCTGTACATTGATGTAGCTTTTCTTCTACTGGTTAATTCACCCCCTGTTGAATGTATATGCCTGTGTGTGTATACATGTGTATCTCTCTCTGTGCATGCTCACATGCTCACACACACACATACATATATATGTATATATGCATATATATGTATATGTGTATGCCCACATATATGTATGCATATGTATGTGTTTCTTATGTGTCTCAGAATGTCCCATGCTCCATCACTGCTCTGCACAGCCGCAGCTGAGTACGTGCTNTGGTCACAGCAGTTAAGATAATGAATATGGCTGGCTTCTTTCTGTTTTCCTAGTTAGGTTCTTNGTTCCCCTCAATCCCCTCCTTCCAGCATGGCGACCCACCGGCNCCACTCCGGCCTTCTGAAGGGTCCACGGTGATAGTTTTGTTTTCACACCGGTCAGAGGCAGCTGCAGTCGGCGGGGTCTCCAGCACCCGGGGTGGCATTAACCTCCAGGGTCTGGGATTTCCTCCCTGCCATTGTCTGGTAGTTTGAACTTGGCCGTAATTGCAGTCTTATTATCCTCACCAGCTTTTCTTATCTCATTATCTCCCCCTCTTGTGTTAGAGGTCAGGAGAACATGCCTTTTATTACCCACTTAATCCTTCTAGCTAGTAGTTCAACCCTGATTGATCCACTTAAGGTCTTTCTTTGTAGTTAACTTTGCTGACACTTGAGATTCCCACCCCTTGAGTCTGTTCACTGGGCACAAGCTGCCTGGTTCTCTGGCTCAGAAGTTCATTATCGTTAATTTTATTAGAAGGAAGTTGAGTCTCATCATTGCTCAATGAGTATACTCTATTTTTATTCCTCCCTTTTCCCCCTTGGCTTGTTCTTCTATCCTTGCATATTTTTATAATATTATTTCTAAGATTTTTTTTGTAACAATTTATGGGTACCTAAAAATGTCCACATTCATAGGCAGACCATGTGAAAGTGTATGTGTGTGTGTTTGCATTTGCATGTGTGTGTGCTCAGGTGTGACAGAACACAAGCNTCTCCTATAAAGATTCATTCCACAAATGTTTATTGGGCATCTCTCCAGTATTCACTTACAGAGAGACTAAGTCAGCTCAAACCATCACTTCTCGGTTCTCCTCCTCTCCCTGTATGATGTTTCCCAGGGAAATGTGATCAGTACATTTCTTTGTTTTCACATCTACCTCGATGATAGCTTTGTAGAACACACGTTATTATAGAGTGAACCTCTTGCATTACCTTTTATCTGTTTTATAACCGACAACATTTCTTAAATGGCATTTTGACAGTGTTCACTTGTTTCCAGCAATTCTCTGGGAATGCTGGGGGAGGGGGACTGCCCTTAGCTTTTTGTAGGGCCTTACAGTTTTTCTCGTTATCTGGGTAGTGTGTCCTGATAGTGTAGAGGGCCAGGAGCACCATGCATGAGCAATATGGTGTTTTGGAGTCATGGTTAAATGCTATCCTTGGAGAGAAGTTCATTAGAGCTTCATCCTGGTCAAGCCTGATCTCCTCTCCAGCTACTGTGAAGGGGGGAGGATGAGTGTGTACTTTCTCCTNGGCATTCTGCTAAGCCAGTCCTCGAAGCTACCCCTATTGAGTTAGTAGGGTTTCCTGTGAAGCCATAGTGATTTTAGAGAGAGGATCCTCTAGTCTCCTGAGAAAGATGCTCTTGCTGATGGCAGCGTCAGAGGCCTGCTACACAGGGTTAATGTGGGAACCTGCAACATGGACTTTATTTGATTAACAGCCTTTACAGGGGGCATCAGAATCACCTAGAGGTCTCCTAAGAACACAGGCTCCTGGGTGTCAGCCCCCGAACTCCCAATTCAGTGTGGCTGAGCAGAGCCTGGGATTCTCACTGTTGACAGAATTCCCTGGGAGTGTGGATGCTGCCAGTCTTGAACTGGTTGCCTATTTACTTGACTGTCCTAGCAAGCAAGACCTGGAGTTTCACACAGGTAAATTTCCTTATGAGTCAATGACTTTCCCTGAATGATATGCTTTTGGTGGGGGAAATTGCTCCTTAAAAACTTTAACTTCAAACATAAGAAAATTATAATGAACACCATTGCACCAGCTATCATATTTGACAAATGTCAGCAGCCTGTCATACATCTGTGGCAGTAACTATTGTATGTATAAGGGATTTGCCTGGGATAATATGTTTACTTCTTAAACAACCATATGAAAGTGTTTTTTTTTATCCCTCCTTCTGTCTGTGTGTTTGCAGGTTTATGTGTACATGTATGAGCATATGTGGGAGGNCAGAGGTCAATGTCAAGTGTCTTCCACAATCTCTTTCCATTATGTTTTTAGAGACCCAATCTCTTTCTACCTCCTTTTTTAGATGGAATCTCTTACTGAGCCTGAAGGGTACCTACCTGACTATTCTAGCTGGCTGGTGAGCCCCAGGGACCCCCTGTCTGTGTCTCCCCAGCACNAGAATTACAGGCGTGTACCACTGTGGCCAGCTTATGTGGGTTCTTGGGGGTTGGTTTCAGGGTTGTATGCTTGCAAGGCAAGCGCTTTACTGACTGACTCATCTCTCCAGCCCTTCCTTATTCCACATCATTTTACCNAAGAAAAGATTGGAGCTATGAAATATTCAAGGTCACTGGTTCTAATCCTTGCAGTGTGCATGCAGGATGAGAGCTTTGAGCCCAAGGAGACTGGCCTCAGGGAATTCACGTGTTTCACTACCTCAGTTTGGCCTCCAGCCTTCTTNGATATTTTCTTTAAAATATCCAAGATATTCCACATTCCATCATAGTTTCGTCACACCCTNCCCCTGGTCTCGTTTCTGCTTATGCGGGTTCATCTNTCCTGGAGTGACAGTTTTAGGTATCTTGTGTGGGCTTAAGTCCCTTCCCTGTGGAGCTGTCTTTCTGTTTTCTGAGTTTGGTCTTTGGGGCTCCGGAGGACAGGATGAAGAATTGGCGGGAAAATGATGATAATGATGATGATGATGATTCTGGAACCCCTTTCTCANCCACAGCAACCAGAGATGATGTCAAGTATTCTATAGCATAATGTGAACTCCACCCCAAGTTTTGATTACATCACNTCAGATAGTCTCTGTGAGCTCTTACCACCATCCACTTCTCACTCTTCCTTCTTGGCCAGCTCCATTGATCAGGCTCAAGCGGCTGACCCCTTGCTGGGCCAAGGGCTCTGGCCTCTAGTGTTCTCTTTCACTGGGTGTCCACTCACTTATTCCTCTTCCATTCATTAGCGAGCACTTAGTAAGCACCTACTATGTGCCAGATTTCTAGCGGGCCCTGGATAGTGGCATGGAATGAATAAGACAAACAGCACTGCCCACTCTGAGTGCTAACTCCCCAACAAACACATCTCTGAGTCTCTCTCTCTCTCTCTCTCTCTCTCTCTCTCTCTCTCTCTCTCCTAGATTTTTAAAGCTCCCTGCTCTAAAGTCTAACCCATGACCCCACCACCCTCTTACCACAGTCATGGTTCTCTACTCTGGCATACGCTTCTGGAAGAAAGTCAGTCTATACAGACCGCTAGACACATGAGTACAGGGCTGCACCTCAAGCATTATCTACAGCAGGCATTACAGTAGGTATATACAGCAGGCTTTACAGTAGGTGTATACAGCAGGCTTTACAGTAGGTGTATACAGCAGGCTTTACAGTAGGTGTATATGGCAGGCTTTACAGTAGGCTTCAATAACAGGCATCACAGTAGGTGTCTACAGTAGGCATCTACAGAAGGCTTTACAGTAAGTGTCTATGGCAAGCTTAACAGTAGGTGTCCACACAGGTATTACAGTAGGTATGTATAGCAGGCATCTACAGCAGGCATTACAGTAGATGTCTACAGCAGGCATTATGGTAAGCACCTANATCAGGCATCACAGTAGGTACCTACCTAGAGTAGGCATCTGCAGCAGGCATTATAGTAGGTGTATACAGTAGGCACCTACATCAGGCATCACAGTCGATGTCTGTTTACAGTAGGTTCTATAGCAGGCTTTCCAGTAGGTGTCTGTTTAGTAGGAGAACCCCAATTTCAGGCAAGATTATGGTGAAAGGCATCTGTAAAGACATAACAGAGGACCTGCTCAGGTTGAGTGAGGCAGAAGGGCTGGGAGTCCTGCTGTCCTTCTGTTGTCTGTAGGGGAGGCCTGTGCTCCTGCACAGCATTCTGGAGATGCATGGAACAATTTAACAATCACTACTGTGTAAGGTGCAGGCTTGCTTAGATGGGCGCTTTGCACAGGGTTCTGCCTATCTGAGTGCCAAAGGGAGGAGTGGGTGAAACAGTTGGCCACAGCCCTTGCTCCCCTGCACACTAGGGCCACCATCTCCCAGGGCCACCATCTCCCAGGGCCACCATCTCCCAGGGCCACCATCTCCCAGGGCCACCATCTCCCAGGGCCACCATCTCCCAGGGCCGCCATCTCCCAGGGCCACCATCTCCCAGGGCCACCATCTCCCAGTGTCATGCCTGGTTTAGTTCTTTGCTTCTTCTCCTCTTGCCTGATTTCCCCAGCCACTCATTTTGTCCTTGTGGTCGTTTGTGGTTGTTGTCGTTGTGCTTGTCAGGTCCTATTTTCTTTGAAGAAGGGGGGCTTTAGCCCGCATATTATAAGAAATTGGCTCTGGCATGTATTCCTGTTCCCTTTCCAAAGAACTTTCCATATACATTCTCTCAAAGTGTCATTCAACTCTAATAGGCATCCCCCGTAGCCTCCTTCCAGGCCCCAGCCTGACTTAACCAGGCATTTTCGGAAAACAAGGTGACTCTTACTTAAGGATTCTAAATGTATTCCAGTTCTTGGCAGTCTTAAGCACACAGCTGAATGCCTGCTAAGTCTAGCATGGATAATTACACCAGCTGTGACCTTTTAGAAACATGTATTTGGACTAAAGCGATGTTTAGTCACTTTTGATTGACTTAGGTTTTTCTTGGTTTGTGTTTGGTGAACTTCAAATGTTTGCTTCTGTATAAGCTGGTTAAATTCCCAAAGACAGTGCCACACATGGTGTGCTAGGGGGATGCCCCCTGTGATGTCAGTGACACAATGGGCTATGTATGCTCTCTCTCTCTCTCATACACACAGACACACTCACACACACACACTCACACATACACACACTCACAGGATTTGAGATAAGTGGAATAGCTGATGACATTTGGAAGTAATGCACCGTGACACGGCAGTGCACGGGGTGTGAAGTCCGAAAGGGCACTGGCTGTCAGGAGAGAATCTGGGCTGCTCCTGCTCTGAGATAGCACCATGAGCTACTGAAGGGGCAGGAGAGGGTGCTGGAACAAGCTACCCTTCCATCTGTGCTCAACAATCTAAGGCAGGGATTCTCAACATCTGGGTCATGACCCCTTTGAGGTGTCAAACGACCCTTTTACAGGGATCACCTAAGACCGTTAGAAAGCACAGATATTTACATTATGATTGACAACAGTAGCAAAATTACAGTTATGAAGTAGCAATGAAAATAATTTTATGTCTGGGGGAGTCATCACATTAGGAATTATATTAAAGGGTCACAGCATTAGGAAGGTTGAGAACCACTGATCTAACGTGACCTTCAGCAATCCTCCTAAATTCTTCAGCAGTAAGCATGTGGGTATGCTCTGCCCTTGGGGGCTCCAACTGTAGACAAGGGTAAAGCAACCTGCCACTAAGATGTGTGACCACAGAGGGGACAAGTGCCAGTCTTACCCCCACCCCTTGTTCCTTCTGTTGTCCTCTCTTTTTTCTTCCCCCACATCCTTCTCTCCTTCCTTTCCATCCTCTTCCTCTCGTCTCTTCCGTCCTTCTCATCTTCCTCTTCCTTGTTTCTCTGCTCCCTGCTTCTCTCTGAACCTTTCTCGTGGCATTCCTTTGTGGTCCTAAATTATTATTTCCAAAAAAGCCAGAGAAGTGTTCTCTACAAAGTCTTTCTAAGTTACCAAGCAATGTCTTCCCCAGCCTCTTTCCTCATGGCTGCCACAGCTTTAGTTCCTGCCTGGGTGGCAGTCTGTGAGGCTCACTGCAGAGGAGGGAGACAACAGCTATGCAAGAACACACATCTGGGCAGCTCCAGCTGGAGCCCTTTCTCACCCAGCCAGAGCTGATTTGCTGCAAACACAGAGCCAACAGAATCCTGGGGTCCCAGAGGAGATCTCACAGCTGGCTGGGGTCTCTGAGCCACTGACTTCAGTTTTTCAAATGCCTCAGAACGGGAAAAGTGAGTCTCCCATGGGGGCATAGCTATCAGTCTTGATGAGAATCTTTGGCTCATCAACGCCTGGTAACAAGAATCACTCAAGCCAAACCTGCCTGGCAGCCAGCACCAGCTCACCCCTGCCTCATGGCTTTGAGCTTCACTGTGGTGTTTTATGTTGATCCTATTTGGACTTTTCCCACCCTTGGTAACTGCTTTATTGAAGTATAACTCGCATACTACACAGTGTGAGCATTTAAATGATACTTGAGTAGGATTTTTTAAAATGCAGAATTGTATAACCATCCCTAGAATTGCTTTTTAGAACAATTGCATCATGCACAAAGAAGCCCTTTGCCCTTCAGTGTGTGTGTGTGTGTGTGTGTGTGT
>LZPO01075955.1:257939-278915 GCA_001675575.1 Neotoma lepida
AAAAAAAAAAAAAACAAGGTTAGCACATTTGAATATTTGCCTAGAACTATTGACACTGATGGACTATGTGTTTGTTTTAAGATTGACTATGTAACCCTTTGATTATTAACCCTGTGTTCAAGTTTTGAGTTAACATTTTGTTGCAAATATTATAGATTTTTGACCATACCCAGTAAACTTACACTTTGCTCTTGTTCTTTCTGCCTGCCAGTTTTGACCCTGGACATAGACATAGAGACTTTAAAAGCAAGTCTGGGTCTGAAAAATGGTGAGCCAAAACCAAATTCCAGAGCCAGGTCTTCAATAAAGCAGAACAGCATAAAAGAATTTTAATATTGTCCATATTCAATTGACATTTGAATTCCTATTACATCAGATCCAATGACCAGAGCTCCCAGAGATAAATGTTGAGCCCCAGCAGCTGGCTGCAACAGTAACAGCTGAGCTGAAGCCAAGACACACAGAACACAGTAAACTCATATATTCAACACCAGTCAGAAACAAACATTCAGTGGCACATCCATGCATTCAAAACAGACAGACAAAACTTTTCTTACTTCCTCCAGCTATAATTTCAAGGAGGAGGTGGGGGAAGGGCTCACCAAATTCCCATGGTGTTGTAGTGGATGTATGCGTGAGGAGAGGGAATTGGAGTTAGAGGAGGATGCCGGCTTCTCCTCAACTATAGCAGCTTTTGGGCAAACGGAAGGTAAGGTAGGAGGGGGACCCTGGGCAGCTTTTGCATTTGGCTTTTCCCTTGGCCCGCATAAGGAGCAGGGAGGGACTCTTCCTTGGAGGGAGGCAAGATAGGTATTCCCTCTGATTGGCCCTGCTGGTAGGATTGGAACCATTTTGGGGGGGTGGAGTGAAGGGAGGGGTTCCAAGAGGAGCACCTAGGCCACAACATAAGGCATTTGGCTAGGGTAGCCNAGGCCTCCAAAGACTGGCCTACACTGCAAGAGAAACAGTGAAGTTGCAAATGTCTGCAGGAGGCCTGTAGACTCGGAAAGTTGGAGTGAGTAGCTTTCAGGGGAAGGTGGAATCTTCTGATTTCTGGGCCTTCTTCTTAAGTCTTTAAAGTGCTGTAACACAAGGTCTGGGGGGAGAATTAGGGCCCAAAGATGATGATTGTCTCATGATCTCCAAATAAAAAAAAAATAATAGCGAGTACACAAAGTGAACCCAAAAAGCTGACTTGTCAAGAACAGAGAGACTGTCAGTGTGCCACAAAGAGAGACAAGGAAGAGACAAGAGTGACAGCAAAACATGGTCCTGTTCAGAATCAAGTGGATCAGCTGCCTCTTGAGCTGATCCCCAGAACACAGATGCCCCAGATACTCCAGTTAAGGGGGTGTGGAGGCCAGATGACTCAGCTGCCTCTGAGTCCCAGAGACCAGATGCCTCAGCCACTCCCCTGGTGGGAGCCTAGAGGCCTGACCAAGTCACTTCCTTGACTGAGTACCCCAGAGAGGGTTGAGATGTCTCTAGTCTCCCTCTGGAGCAATACTGCATCCAGTTTCTCCTCTTTTGGATCCCAGAAAAAACAGTGCCACAACCCAAAAAATCTCTAGTGCTTATCTCCAGAGATTGCCACAAGGGCCAGGAACAGACAGCCTAGCCAGAGACTTGAACAGGTGGACCCCCAACCCCAGATCCCAGACTAGCCCCCAAATGTTAGGGTCCAAGAATCTGGGAATAATCCACCACAAAAGACCGGGTTTGAGTAAGCCAAAAATTTATTTAGAAAAACTGATATCAGGGAGGTGGCAGCGTTTGGGTACCAAACTACATCCCTGAGGCAGGGGTGACAGCCAGTTTTAAAGGGGAAAACCACAAAGAGACAGTTCCTGAGTCCCCCTCCAATCATAATGTAATATGGGGAGAAGGGATTGGGGACTTTCCATAGTGACACAGTTTCAGCCTATCAGGGAGTTGTGTGGTTTGGACCTGGCTTTGGGCCAACCAATCAAAAAGGGGTGAAACATTTCTGGTTTACACCTGTGTGATGAGTTTGCAGCGGGAGGGGGGCACTACAGCCTAGCCTCAGGAACTTGTGGGTAGCAGCTCAGGGCAGAATGGCAGACTGGGACAAAATGGAGTTTTTGATGCTAACTAGGATCTAACAATGATTTTACTGTCTTTCTAGCCTTACTTGAGGTGCATAGTTTGTTCTAAAAGAGCCAGTAGCCCTAAAGTTTAGGCACAATGTGGAGGAACCATGACAGGTGACACTCAGATGTACTCAGGACAAGGCCTGGGTCTAATGGCCATGCTATCTCACTGACTGAGGGCCCTTTAAGAGCCAGGCATCATGCTAAGTGTTGTTCCTGATCCTCTTGTTAAGTTACCACCACCAGATGGGCCAGGTACTTTTGTGATAGGACCACAGATACCATATGTGTATGTCAAGGTCGCATGGATGGGAAGGTCAACTGGAGTACAAATCCCAAGAACTCTGCCTAATTCTAGAGATGAAGAGGAAATATTGTTTCTGAGACCTGGCCCCTGAGGTGTGTATTTGAGTTAGATGCATTTGGAGCTTTGGACCTGAGCTGTTGGAAGGATGGAGAAGCTGGAGGGAAGGAGATAGGAACATATCCAGTGGAAGGCTTTTCACAAGAATGCCAATGAAGTTGGGAAGCAAATCCAGAGAGAACACAGTGGGCAGTGGCCATGGATCCCAGGAGGAGAGAGAGGCTAGGGCCATAGCTTAGGGCACAGCCCCTAAGAGTCAGAGTTAGTGACCCCCCCCCCCAGATGTCTTTCTGACTTTCTTGTGCCTGAGTGTGCTAGTTTTCTGTCAACTTGACACAAGCTAGAGTCATCAGAGAGGAGGGAACCTCAGTTGAGAAGATGTCTCAATAAGATCGCTCTGTGGGCAAGACTATAGGGCATTTTCTTAATTAGTTTTTGATGGGGGAGGGCCCAGCTCATGGTGGGTGGTGCTACCCCTGGGCTGGTGGTCCTGGGTTCCGTAAGAAAGCAGGCTGAGCAAGCCAGTAAGCAGCACTCTTTCATGACCTCTGCTGCCAGGTTCCTGCCCTGCTTGAGTTCCTGCCCTGACTTCCTTTGCTGATGAACTGTGATATGGAAGTGTAAACTGAATAAATCTTTTTCTTCCCAAGTTTCTTTGGCTCTGGTGTTGCATCACTGCAATAGAAACCCTAATTAAGACAGTGAGGTTTCCATGATCTCTTTCTCTTGTTACCACCTTTCCTCCTCCCTCTCCAGCTCCCTGACAGGACAGTCAGCAGATCCCCAGTCCTTTTAATATCATGTATATCCAGGCCTGCTTTGAACCAGGTGCGGCTGCAGGGAAAACAGTAGGTGCCTGTCACGCCCTCGCCATGGCTATGGAGACCTTGGTTATAGTGGGCCCTGCAGACTCCTGCTGACTCCTCTGCTCACCTGCCTGAGCCAAGTTTTGTATCAGAAACCCAGCTTGGGCCCAGTGAGAGAGTCATGACATCCTAGGGGAGGACTTGGGCTAACTCCTGTCTTAAGGCCCTTCTAGCCCATTATTCATTGATGCTGTGGATGGTTTCCAGTTCCTCCAGCTCCTCGATATTCACATCAGAAGATTATCATTTTCCTCGCTTGCAGAAAGTGCCCAAACAGTGTAGGTCTTTTAAAGAAGTGTGTCCGCTGGGTGGGTATTTAAGAGAGCACTGAAGCCCCCAGTTTCCCTGGCAGTCACCTTCACCCTATGTAGAGCGACCACCTCTAGCATTAGTCTCTCCAGGGACCCTCCTCTCTCAGATCCCCACAACAGCCGGATTGTTTCCAAGGCAAGGATGAAGCCATCAAGCTGTCAGATACAGGTTTCTGCTCTGAGGAAGGTTAAACAAATCAGGGCTCAAGGATGCAATAGTTCCTGTCACTTACAAAGAACAGGACCTATGCTTTCTCCCCTATATGCCCTGTTCTTAGCTTCCTTTGTTTCTGGGCAATGCCTCCTCCTCCCCTGCAATTAGGACTCTTAGTCTCCAGCCCTCTGACAGGCTTCACCCAGTTACCCCAGGTTGGATTTCTCTCTCCCAAGTGATGTTCTGCCCTGAACTCCTGTCTCTGTGCTCAGCTCTATGGGACAGGCAGGTTCTGTTCCACCCATCGCCCCTTTAGTTTCTCTCTGGTATTCACTCTTCCTTAGTACGCTAGCAAGGGATCACTGAATTCTCTTAGGACAGCAACACCTACCTCTTTGCTGGTAGACCACATGTCTCGGCTTCTCTTGCAGCTAAATGGAACCAGATGGGGATGTTCTGGATGTAAATTACAGTCTAGATCATGTCTAATCCATCTGGTGCAGTATGACTCATTTGGGAGAAATCCCTTTTGTCTGAAGTTGATAAAGGTACTTGCTGCCAAGCCTGACAATCCCAGAGCCCACACAGTGGAAGAGAACAGACTCCTGCAAGCTGTCCTCTGCCCCCACAAATGCTGTGGCATGTACATCTCCCCATACCACAGATTTTTGTTTATTATTTACTATATACAATTTATTTGAGTTCCATTCCTTTAAAATGGTAAAATCACAGCTCGAGAGGACATCATCTTGTGAGAAGTATTTCTGAAACCATCCTGAGTGCTCCTTTCTCTGTCATACATGATAATAGTCCATTTGTAAACATTTATTTATTTATCATGTGTCATGTATAGAGAGGCACACATGTGTGCCATGGCATGCATGGAAAGGTCAGAGGACAACTTGTTGGAGTTACTTCTCTGCTTCTGTGTGCAGGTTCTGGCCATTGAACCCAGGACATCGACCTTGATCACAAGCACTTCTACCAGCTGAGCCGTCTTGCTGGCCCACAGCCCCCCCTTAATGGTACATAGGACACACAAAAACTTGTTAGTAAGTAACTACCGACTGCTAATTTGTGAAGGAATCCTATTGGAAAAGTGCTCTCAATGTGACAATTGTCTTCTGACTTCCTTTGAGCCCTTCCTCCAGCTTCCCCCTCTTCTTTGAGATGGTTGTCACACTCACTTCTTACTGCCCTTCTGCAGAATGGCAAAGCTTTACGGATCACCACAGAACACTTAGAGCAGAAACAGAAAAAGGGAACCAAGCCAAGCATGAAAACCAAACACCTTCAAAAAACAAACAACAAACCAGCTGAAACTCTCCTGTTGTTGTTTACAAACTGATCTGCTATTTTTGCCATTTTCTATGTATAAGTGTGTGTGTGTATATGTAAGTACATGTATGTATATAGTTATGCATATATAGGTATGTGTGTGTATAGGTTTGTATGTATGTAGATATATGTGTATGTAGGTATATGTAAGTATATGTAGGCATGTGTATATGTAGGTATATGTGTGTGTGTAGATTTGTGTTTGTAGTTATGTGTTCACATATTCAGGTATGTGTATGTGTAGGTATGTGTGTGTAGGCTTGTATGTGTGTAGGTGTGTACATATGTAGGTGTGTGTAGGTATATGTATGCATTGTGTATGTAGGCAGGTGTGTGTGTATAGACTTGTGTGTATAGTTAGGTGTTCATGTGTATAGGTATATGTGTGCATATATAGTTATGCATGTATAGATATGTGTGTATAGGTTTGTATGTGTGTAGATATATGTGTATGTAGTATGGTATAAGTATATGTAGACTTGTGTATGTAGGTATATGTGTATGTGTAGATTTGTGTATGTAATTATGTGTTCACATGTTCAAGTATGTATGTGTGTAGGTTTGTATGTGTGTAGGTGTGTGTGTACATTTGTATGTGTGTAGGTATATGCTTATGTAGGCGTGTGTAGGTATATGTATGCATTGTGTATGTAGGGGTGTGTGTATATAGGTGTAAGTTTGTATGTGTATGTGTGTAAGTTTGTATGTGTATGGGTATGTGTGTGTGTATGTGTGTGTGTGTGTGTGTGTGTGTGTGTGTAGGTGTCTGTGTGTGTGCAGACCTCAGATGAACTTGGACATCATTCTTCAGATGCTGTTCATCTTATTTTTGTGAGGTACATTCCCTCTCTAGCCTGGAACTCACAAATGAATTAGGCTGGCTGGCCTTTGAGTCCTAACAATCTACCTGGTATCCTCCCCCAGGGCTGGGGTTAGAAGCATGGACCACACCTGGCTTTTCTATGTGGGTTCTGGGCACTGAACTCAGGTCCTCGTGTTTGGAAATTGGTGCTTTACCAATGGAGTTATCCATCCGCCCCATCCCTGTTATCATAGGAAATCAATAGCTGAGAAGATAGGAGAGGACTCTATGCCAATGTAAATAAAGGCATCACTAACAGTACACAGCTAAACACACACCCAACTCTCACACTCACATACTATGACTTTCGTGTGTACATTCCCAAGGCCATTCTGTCATAAATTGCAGCTGTCAACTTTTAGCCATTTCATGTGGCCCATCAGAGAGGAGGAAACCTGCAGACTCGGTGCTTAGAGGAACACAAACACAAGCCCACAAGCCAGATGATACGATAAAAATAAAATGGCCCACGCAAGCAGAACGCGGAATGAAGCCGCTAANTAATGGACATTTGCTAAGCCCGTTTACTGGAAAAACGCTCACGCATGAAGGGACATTTGAGACTTATTAGAATTCCTTTCATTTTCAAAACAATAAATGCGGCGATACGCTACCAAAAGATTTAATGAGAAATTAAGCACAACACACAACAGCCCAGCCAGGTGAACGCGTTCATTAGACTTTGGGAAGAGTCTGCTCTGTGCAGCTGGCAGGGAAAGAACAACACAGCGGGGAGGAGGCTCAGCTCAGCCAGTGAGAGCAGTCTAGGAACGGAAGGCTCGTGTGTGGGGATGTCTGCACACAAAGACCCACAAGACTTCCTCCCTCCCCACCCCAGGCTTCCATCTCAGACTAAACCGAAGGCTTGTGTGAGTTCATTGTGTGTGACAGAGGCCAGAGGAGATAGAGGCTGCAGAAGGAGGGAGATGAGCATGTCTGGTCCCTCCCCTCAACTGTTGTGTGTGCAGACTGCACTAGCTCTTTCTGCTCCTGAAGCTGCTGTTTTGACCCCAGCAACACTTCGCTGTGGTGGAAATCTCTCTCACAAACTTCTGGGCCCGACTTTTTCTTCCTTCCTTAATGAGTATTTTCGATTCCACTAAATGATTAATGATCTTGTGCTTCCTATGTGTCCACCATGGTTTCAGGCACGTGCTATTCCAATCAAATGGGTCCTTTGGAGAAGGAGTTTTAATGGGTTGCCTCCATCTTTCCATTAATTCTTTGTATCCGGGTAATGGATCACCAACTACTATGGAACCAACTTATTGGTGAGGGCCAGCTGTTCCTGCCTCCCAGTGGGGATGTCATATTTTGGACACTGCCTGAAGGATTTCCAGCTGTAAAGGCTGCAAAGTGGGACCCCTTCCTGAAGAACAAATTAGAAGACATGGAAAGGCACTGGCTATATGGTGGACCTGTTTCTTCTTGGCCTGATCCAGGCCTGGCCTTGTGCAGCACCTGTCAAGTCACAAAACACTGTCCTTAAAGAGCCACTGCAGCTCATAGAGAGAGGTTGTCTCTCCTCCTACAAGCCTCTCATTTGACACCATCCTGAGACATGGTACCCAGATTGCATTCTCCAGTCACAGGTACCTTATAAGTTCAAGGATGGAGGGCATGTAACATCGCTCTGTTACATGTGGTTATGTGTTCTATTTTCTGATTAGGCCTGTACAGCACAAGCTCCAGGCTTTCCCTTGAAGGAGAAACAAGATATCCCATGTTTCTGTCAGAGGTGCCAAGACAAACCACCAGGGTCACATACTTTGAGAGGTGGAGGTCTCCATACTCCATCTTGGACTCTGCCTAACTAATTTGAATTAGCTAGAATTCAGAGTAAATGGATATATGGTGACAGGCACCACCGGAATGCTTAAATGGATAGAGAAAGGAAGGAGGGGAGGAGAGGGAAGGAATGGAAGGGAAAGAAAAAATAAAGGGAGAAGAAGGAGGAAGGAATTGAAGGAAGGGAGGATAAAACAGAAATGAAAAGAAAGGAGGGAGGAAGGAAAGGAAAAGGAAGCAAGGATGAGAGGAAGGAGGAAGAGTGAAGGGGAAGAGGGAAGTAGGAAAAAAGGAGAAGAAAGAAAGGGGATGAGGGAAGGATGGGGGAAGGGAGGGAGGATGAGGGAGGAGGGCCGAGCTGAAGTAACCCACATCCACAAAGAGCTTCTGAGCTGGCATGTGCTTACCCCTGCACCACATCAAGGGATTGGTGGCTGTTTTAGTTACTATTCTATTGCTGTGAAGAGACACCATGACCAAGGCAACTTACAGGAGCATTTTACTGTGGGATTGCTTAGAGTTTCAGAGGGTGAAATTGTCATAGTGGGGAGCATGGCAGCAGGGAGCATGGTGGCAGGCAGATGGGCAAGGTGCTGGAGCAGTGGCTGAGCGCTTACATGAAGAGCCACAGGCAGCTTGCAGAGAGAGACAGAGGAAGACTTTGGAAACCTCAAAGCCCACCCTCAGTGACGCATCTCCTCCAACAAGGCCACACCTCCTAATCCTCCCTAAACAATTCACCAACTGAGAACCAAGCACTCAAATGTAAGAGCCTATGGGGGGGGGTCGCTCTCACTCAAACCACCACAGTGGCTTGTGGAAACACACAAACCACTTCATCAAGGAGGTGGAGCTGCATTTCTTCTGCATTTGCAGCAGGAACTTGAAATTGGAGACCCTCCTGGCTGCCTACTGTAAAGCAGTGAGTTTCTTAACTTGAATCACCACAGCAGCCCCAGCACTGAGATTACAGTTTGGTTCCCAGTGTTCTATGCTGGAGGCTTGTTTCCCCAGGACAGTGGTGCACAGAGGTGGGCATTTGGGAGGTGGTTACCATGAGGGCTCTGAGCTGAGGTGTGGGTTGATACAGATGATACAGATGGTAAATGGGTGACCTACTAGATGCTGGTGGAAACTTGCTGAGGTAGAAACTGGAGGACGTAAACAGAAGTAACACACCTTAAAATAATATTCTACCACAGTGGCCCCGTGTATCATTGGGTGCATGGTGGAAGAATATTGCTTTCTAGGGCATGACTCCAAATGACCTAATTTGCTTCTATGGGGCTCCACTTCCACAAATTCTCCCTTTAACATCCCCGGGAGGACTATGCCTTTAGCCCGTGGGTCTTCAGAGGCAATTCTAGGCTCTCCACGAGAAAGCAAGTGTTAGGATTATTGACACTCCTCTGTAGCTCACACCTCACAGCACGCCCACCCAGGATAGAAGGAAAAGACACGTGTGAGATGTGTCTGATTGCTCATTTCCCACTAGCTGCGTCATCCCTGGGTTCTTGGAGCCTGAAACAGAGCCAGGCTTTCCCAAGGAAGCCTGCAACTGTGTATTTACATAATTTTTAAACTTTATTTTAAAAAATGAAAATCACTCATTAAAATGTCAGCTCTATTCTCCAGTTTGTGGTTTGCCTCGTGGTAATATATTGGTGGAATCAAGGGCAATATTGCACCACAGACATCCTGGTTCGATGACTTTAAAGTGTCAGTTTATATGGAGAATTCACATAAAACATAAATCCACAGCACCCACCTGCCACCAGTATTTCAGGAACATGGGCATCAGCTCTCACAAATACGTGTGCTCTTTACTCTTCATGTGCTTTCCAGGAGATCTAACTAACAGAGCTGAGGCTGAGAACACAGCTTTAACACAGACAGATGGTAAAGGCAGTCCCCCTTGTGGGCCACCTGTCGTCAGTTGGTAGTTGAATCCAGGAAAAGTGTATTAAGAAGGAATCTGAAGCCAAATCCAACCAGTGGTGCATTGTGGTCTTATTGATTAGGGATATCTGCTGTGGGTGAAGCATGGGGTAGGAGGATAGGTGTCATGTATTTGCCCTGGACAAATTTGTCTCCAACTCGATCAATGGTTCATGTTTGACTGGCTGGTCTTTCTAAGCATGTGCCTAGGGCATTGCCATGTAGAGTAGAAGCTTGACAAGTGACTGCTGAATGGGACTATGAGATGACTATTTTTATTCCAGTGAGTGTGGAAAGGAAGAGAGAAAGTCGAGGCAAGTGATTTTGGCTTTGAAGTAGAGTGCAGGAAGCATTTGAGGCCACACAGTCCTCCAGTGTTGCTGGAATCTCAACACGATAGGTGGCAATCTCTTTACTTCACCTAAAGCCATTTCAAGATGTCACAGCTGCCGCCAGCACCTTCCTTAAAGTACAGGTCAAGCTGCTGGAAGCCACAGAGGCTCAGCAGGACCCAAGCTTGGGAATGGATTTTCTGCTATTTGTGAGTGCTTCAAATGACAGCCACCTGTGGAGCATCCTTTAGGAGAGTCACCACATGGAAGTGTCTAATTGATTGGTGTCCATTCAGAGGTCTTGTATATCAACAGACTGGCTTCCTATTCTCGGGGGTGCATTAGCCTGAATAGGGCAAGTCCTCCACATGCTCCCTAGGTGTGCTGTAGCTTCTCCTGATCTGCCAGGAAGCCACAGAGAAGGAACACCTGCCAGAGCATCATAGACTTGAAAGATCTGGAGCAGGACAGAACTCCAGGTCTGAGCACAGAAGGAAGATCTTTCTGTTGATGCTGTATGAATGGAAACCACTGCTTGGTTCCCAGCATAATTCTTAGATTTCACTTTTTAATTCTATTTAAAATATTGCCTCCTTGCACAGTGTAATGATTGATTATCCATGGTCTTGACTGGGTATGTCCCTGAAGGTTTTTTCAGGGTGGTATTTAATTGAGAAGGGAAGAGGCCCAGCTTGAATGTGGGCCACAATAATCCCATGGTCTGTGGTTCTAAACTGAATACAGTGGGGAAAAAGGAGAAGGGCAGCTGAGTGGCAGCCTTCCCCCTTTTCTACTTCCTGATTTGCTGAGAAGTGAGTGGGATTCCCCAGGCTCCTGGAGTCACAATTGACCATGCTTCCTCATCATGATGGGCTGTGCCTCTTCAAACTGTGAGCCAAAATAACCCTTCCATCCTTTCAGTTGTTTCTTGTCCAGTTTTTACTCATAGCAATGGGAAAAGTAGTTAATATACATGGTATATTGCCATAGTGAGATTAGGTACCCCACCTGGGCCAAAGTGGTAGCAATGGAGGCTGTACGTTCTAGTTTTATGTCAACTTGACACAAGCTAGAATCATCAGAAAGGAGGGAGTCTCAATTGAGAAAATGCCTCCATAAAATAGGGCCATAATGGGGGAGGGCCCAGTCCCTTATGGGTGGTGCCATCTCTGGGCTGGTGGCCCTGGATTCTGTAAGAAAGTAGGCTGAGTAAGCCATGGGGAGCAAGCTAGCAAGCAGTACCTTCCATGGTCTCTGTATCACTCCTACCTCCAGGTTCCTGCCCTGCTTTTAGTTTCTGTCGTGACTTCCTTTGATGTGAACCGTGATGTGGAAGTATAAGTCAAATAAACCCTTTCATCCCAGAGTTGCTTTGGTCATGGTGTTTCATCACAAAATTGGTCCCAGGATAGTGGGGTGTTGCTGTGACAGTCCTGGCCATGCTGTTTTGGGGAAGATTATGGAAGGACTTCAGAATTTTGGGTTAGAAAAGCCCTTGAGTGTTGATAGGTCAGTGAATGATTCTTTGGGATCTTGGAAGATTGAGAGTAGTACAGACATTGCAGGCCTGGCTTGTGACATTTCAGAGGGAAGGAAAAATTATACCAAGGTCTTCTGTGTGATGAATCCATGGTGTTTGGTCAGCTGGAACTGAAGAATCAGCTGTGATTAACAAGACATCAGAATCACTAAAGTGAAACCTTTGCCTTACTGGGACAGTTGATGCTGGTTACCTAGAGCTGAGAAATTAGCAGTGATTAAGAAGAGACCAGCATCGTTGAGGTGATGTCTTCTGGCAAGTGTTTCCTCAGAGTCAGCACACAGAAGCTGTGTTCCAGAGGTGGCCAAGATTGTACCTTGCACTGGCAGCTTAGCTTGGTAGTGTAAGAGTCACCCATGTGGTACTGGTTTTGAAGGCATGAAGGGGTCATGGAGAGCAGCTGAGGCTTGGCACTGTGAGGGGCCAGGTGGGGCCGTTGATGAAGGGGTAGTCTCAGTAGCATTTGAAGGCCCAGCATTGAAAGGGTCATGCAGAGAAGTTGAGGTTTGGCACCATGAAGAGAGATTATGAGAGGCTATTGGTGAAGATGCAGCTAAGTTGCAGCAGAAATCACCAGCATTTTGCAGATGCCAGTACCATGGAAGGACCTGTCTGATTCTAGAAGTCAAGCTGTGTGTGCTGCAGAGGGTAGAGTTGGAGAGGTGACCCAAGCCGTTTGGTGGAGTCTAGAAGGTTGTGAGTGAATCTCAGACATTGGACATTGGGTTGTTTATACAGTAGGAGTTTGGTTTTGCTTTGTTCAGATTGTGACTGTGCCCTGGTTCTTCCCTCTTGAAGTAAGAAAGTATTTAATTTAATTATGATTTTTGCAGAGTCCACAGCTGAAAGACTTTGAACTTTTAAAAAGAGATTTTGGATTTTTAAAGAGAATAGATATTTTAAGGAGATTGAAGTTTTAATGTGTTTGAATTTGTAAGGACTGGAACTTTTAAAGTTATATTTTATAGTGTGATATTAATATTAATGTGCCATCTTGAGGATAAATGAGAAAAGAACGGTTCTAATTAAAAAGTGATGTGTTTGTGTGTCAAGTTGACAAGGGGTCAGATGTGCTGGCTAGTTTTATGTCAACTTGACACAAGCTGGAGTCATCAGAAAGGAGGGAACCTCAATTGAGAAAATGTCTCTGTAAGAACAGGCTACAGGCAAACCTGTAGGGCATTGTCTTAATTAGTGACTGATGGGGGAGGGCCCAGCTCATTGTGGGTGGTGCCATCCCTGGGCTGGTGGTCCTGAGTTCTATAAGAAAGCAGGCCGAGCAAGCCATAGGGAGCAAGCCAGTAAGCAGCATTCTTCCATGGTCTCTGTGTCAGTTCCTGCCTCCAGGTTCCTGCCCTGCTTGAGTTCCTGTCCTGCTTTAGTTCCTGTCCTGACTTCCTTTGATGATGAACTGTGATGTGGAAGTGTTAGTTGAATAAACCCTTTCATCTGAAAGTTGCTTTGGTCATGGTGTTTCATCAGAGCAATAGTAACCCTGACTAAGACAGAGGCATAGTGGTGAGCCTGAAGTCTCACCATCTGTCAGTAACCAGGCATCCTTATCCCCAAAGACAGAGCAAGAACTTGGACTTTTACCCCTGTTTGATAATTAAAGTGGTATGATTATCAGTGTGACATGCACAGTGCCTGCTGAGGCAGAAGATGAAGTAAGTCCCTAAATCTCGCTGAATAGGAGGGAAAATGTTTAAGATCCAATTGAAAGTCACCCATTATATCAAGGACTAGGACATTTTCAACTGGGACAAGAAAATTGACAGAAATCAATACCCAGATGGTACAGACATTGGAATTATCTGAGGAGTTTGAAACAGCTACCATGACAATGCTTTAGGGAGTCCTCCCTGTGCTCACCACAGGCTGTGTTCTTATGCTGACTGTATATGGAAAGGAGACAGAGTAATCCTACCCCCGTTCACATAAGCCCAGGCCATTGTGCCTAGTCTGTAATGTGAATGGGGATACATAGATTTGGAAAGAAGAAGAGAATGCTTCACTGAGCAATCAGGAACAAGTTGGGGAAAAAATGGATGAAAAAGTTTTATCAAATGAACAGAAAGTCTCAGGAGAAAAACAATGGAAGTAGAAAGAAGAATCAAATGGAAGTATGGGAACTGAATACCTGGAATTTTCAGATGGGTGCACTCAACAGCAGAATGAGAAGAAAGCATCAGTGAACTTGGGGACAGAACAGTAAAAACCACTTAATCCGGACAATAGAGTGAAAAGAGCCCAGAGGAGGGAGCAGAGCTCAAAGGTGCCCCATAAGAGGACACGTCACAGCCATAGAAGAACAGGAAAAGAGAAAGAAGGTATTTCAAATGGCTGAGAATCTCTCTCAGTTTTCAAGTTATGACCCTCATAATGAAGAAGCTGAACTACACCGGTTCTATGCGGTCCCATAGAGATCATGTAAGGCACTCATCACCAGACTTTGAACACCAAAGACAGAGAAACATTCTTAAAAAGAGCCAGATGAGAAATCTTATCATACCCCCATCCTGAGTTGGAAAACAATTTGAATGACAGCCAGTTTTTTCCAGTTTTTTATCAGTAGCCATGGACCCAGGAAGAAATGTATAGTGCTTTTCAAGTGACTCAAGATTTATCAACTCAGAAATGTATGTCCAGTGAAAATATCCTTTTCAAGTAAGAGAGGAATGAGAATGTTTTAAGATGAAGGCAAGCTAAGAGTCTTTGTCACCAGTAGACCTATACTAAAAGAATGGCTGAAGAGAATTCTCCAAAGCAGAAAGAGAACATCAAAGGTGTATTAGAACTTTATAAGAGAAGAAAGAATAAAATGTGAGAAACCTAAGAAGAATAAAATGTGAGAAACATAAAAGTTTTCTCTTATTGAATCTAATTTTCTCATATGTCTGGTGGTTGAAGCAGAAAACATTGTCGATTGTGGTTTTCAGTGTATGTAGAAGAAATATTTAATGTTGTAAGTAGGTGAGTTTAGTAATCGGACTTGAGAGGGGGATTATTTCTTCATGACTCTTGAACTGATGAATGTCAGCACCAGGTGACTATGAGAAGTGATTTGGACAAATGTGATATTTAAGCAGTCATCAAGAAGCCTACACAAAGAGATACCCTGGGCATTGCTGCAGATGTACCACACTGGGTTGATGGGTGGTCAGGTAATTCAGAGTTCTAGGAAAGAGACAGAAATGAGAAACAAAGAACAAGCAGGAACAAAAAGGCAGAGTTAAGGTCCAGCAGGTCAGTAATTACATTAAATGTAAATGGCTTAGATGAAACAACTCAAACACAGAGACTGACAACAAATTTTAAAAGAATACGACTGTTGATGAGAACAAGATCTTAATTCAACTGTACCATAGGGAAGTTGGAAATAAATGAATGGTAAATAATATAATGTGAATCAAAAGAAAGCTGAGCAAGAATAGCCATATTAGCAACAGATTAAATGTACTTTAAAACAAAAACAAAAAAAAATTACCAGGGAAAAACCAAAAGATTACATAGGAACAAAAGGGTTGGCCAACCAAAAATGTATGGGAATGCTAGATGTGTATACATGTGTTCTTAATCTGCTTTCTGCTGCTATAACAGAATACCAGAGATTGAGTAAATTATAAACAAGATAAATGTATTTGGTCCATGATTTTAGAGGACTGGAAGATCACATCTGATAAGGGAATTCCTGATGGGCCATGTCATGGCCAAAGTATTATATGGCAAACAAATATAATTGAGGGGTAGATTTGTCTCTTTCATACCTAACCCACTTCCATCATAATCTCTTTAATCCATTCATGAGGGCGGAGCTCTTGTGGTCTCATCACCTTGTCAGGGTAACCACTGAAAACAGATACAATGGATAGGTCCTGAAGGGGTCATTTAACCCACAGCAACCCTAACAAAGTTGTAAAACATGCCAAACAAAAACTGATAGAAATGAAAGCAGAAATGGATAAGTCTATAATTCCCAGTTCAAGATGGCACTCTTCTATCTGACCATTGACAGAACAATAGAGTATCACCAAGGCTTCACAGAACCATGGACCAATAGGATCCAACAGCCATGTGTAGAGTACTCAAAGGCAACAATGTACCCACCCAGGGAACAGTTGTGATGATAGACCATCTCCTGCATGAATGAACCAATTCAAATATACTGCAATCATACAAGGGTATCCTCTGCCACACGGAATCAAGCTGAAGTTTAGTAGTATGAAGATCCCCAAACAGGTGGAAACAACTCAGAATTCCAAGTGGTGCGTGTGTCAAAGAGGAAGTTCTAGGGGAAATTAAAAAATACATCAAATGAAAATAAGTACAAAGAGACAAAAATAAATGTCACCAGAAGGGCAGCTCCCTTTATTATAAAAACATATTTATTTTATCTTTAATTGTGTGTGTGTGTATGTGTTTCTTTGTCTGTGTGGGTGACTGTGGAGGCCAGAGGCATCAGATTGCCTGAAGTTAGAGTCACTAGTAGTTGTGAGGCACCAATGAGGTTGCAGAGAGCTGCTCAAATGGGATCCTTTCCCAGAGCCATGCTCTTGACTTCTCAGTCATCTCTTCATCCCCTGGAAAAACAGGTTTTATGTTTAATAGAATGAAAGTAAAACCTGGAGGAAGGGCTATGGAGACTGAGCCTGGAGCTTGTTTCCCAGAAGAAAAAAATAATTGAAGACTGAAGGAAAAGATGTCTGAAGTGCCAAATCACAGTTTGTGTTCCTCCTTCCCAAGAGCCAGAACACCCTTGTTCTCGGGTCTGTTTCTAAGGATACCTTCATCCTAGAAGCAGCCCAGGATGTTTAGTTAAAGGGTTGTCTATGAAAACATGCATGGGGCCCATGGAGACCACAAGAGGTGTTGAAAAAGAGCAACAGGATTGGTCAGATGGACAACACAGCTTTTACTAATCCAAAGGGGAAAGTGGGAGACTTGCTGAAAGAATGTGGAGATGGGGAGAGGAGTTGAGAAGCAGCTAGAAAGCACTGTATTCTTCTGTCAAGTGAGTCAGCCTTCACTAGGCCACCTGAGGGGGAGGAAGACATGAGCTGCCCCTGCCCTTCATCTGCCAGAATCCCCAGAGGGCAACTTCAACTGGAACCCAGAGGCAAGCGTCCCTTTGCCTTCTACGGTTCAAAATGACGTGACCCCTGGTCATAAGCAAGGGAGAAAGGGTTGACAGGAGGTGAGAAGGTGAGAGCTAGGCAGTTGTGTGGATAGCAGAGACACTCACGGGCAGGGCAACTATCTCAGTAACATATTTAAAATGCCAGTAAGGGCAGGAGAGATGGTTCAGTTGGTAAACAGACTGCTGCATAAACACAAGGACTTGAGTTCATTCCCTAACACCCATGTAAAAGCTGGGTGTGACATTGTAATCCACGCCCTGAAAGGCAGAGACAGGAGGATCCCAGCACGTTGCTGGCCAGCCAGCTGAATTGGTGAGCCCTCGGTTCAGTGAGAGACCCTGTCTCAAAAATAAGGTGGAGAGTGATTAAGAAAGACACCTGGCATCGACCTCTGGTCTCCACACGCATGTGCACACATGTGCGCAGCACCCCCTACATACACACATAAATTCAAATCCACACATTAGAAAATAAAATCACTCTGAGATGGGCTGCTTGTTGAGTTGCCAAAATGAGGCACCCAACCCAACTGTCTGCCATGTGAGAGTGAGAATAAACCTTTATTACATTAAGCCTCTGAGATTTGGGGTTGTGTATTAAAACAGCTAGTGTTAATTACCCTGACTAATGCACCCAATAAAAGCTGGGGCCTCAAAGTCTGTGTGGAGTCGAATATTAAACGCACACCCAGCACTCAGGAGTAATTAAAAAGTGATTCCAATATTTACTTGTGTCTCTCGAAAAACACCAATGGGGATTCAATTCATAATTTTAGTCACTCAGCTCAAAACCTATTTTATTGCCAATATCATCNCCTTTGACCCAGATACTTCCATCCATCAACCCTCAAACATTTTACCCACCTCCAAGTCCATGCAGGACTTTTTCCTCATTAACCCTCCCTTTTCTTCTAGACTTTCATAATGTAGGACGTTTAGTCTCCTTCTCTGTCTTCCCCATCTTCCCTTACACTGTCCTTCTGACCAGGAAAGATCCCCAGATTGAGTCATGTGATACAGAGGGATGTGTAAGGCTCATATGAAATTAAGACAGGGAAAAAGCTGCAATCCTGGGACATGGTAAGACATGGACATTGGCTGCTTTCCTAGGATTCTGTCTCTGAGACTGGGTTGTCATGCAGTTGTTTGTGGGGAGCACATTGCAAATTAACACCTGTGGAGGGAGAGAAAGCAAGGATGGACCCAGGCAAAGCAAACAGTGTCCCAGAGGCCAGATCTCATGTCTCCATGTCACTTCTTTGGGCTAAAAAGGTTTAGCCTTCATCTTCCTGATCCATCGGCTGCGGATGTGATCTGCCTGGGAAGCAGGTGACCTTGGGCAAGGGCATTCCTCAGAGGCCTGCCAGCTGAAGGCTGCTGCTGACAGCTTTCTCTGCAGCTGGGATGGTGCATCCTGCCTTGTGAGGACAGCTTGGCGGCAGGTCACCATCCATCACTGTACTGGGAGCTTGCATCTGTGGGGAAGGTGGGCCACTGTAGAGCAGCCCTGAACTGTGTGTCCTTGCTGGGTCGTCAGCTCCTGTTCTCCCTGCTCTTCCTTCCCTCGGAGGTCTTGGGTCTCTTACTCTGTCTAGGCTTGCTGCTTGCTTAAAGAACCACACCAAAAATCCCTTCTTCCAAGAAGCCTGTGACCTGATGCTCATGGAGCCTTGCCACCCTGCCCTGGTGCTGGCCAGTCTTCTGCACAGGAATGGTGACCCTGTGACTTCTTCTTGGGCTACAGGGTTACAGAGCAGTGCGCTACTGGCCTTGCTGGAACAAATTGATTTCTCATTACTATTAAAGAACACTGTAACGACTGTAGTCACCAGGAGGACTTGATAATGGTTCTGTCCCTCTTGACTGTTGTCTTAAAGGGCACCCAGGGCTGTGCATGTCTTGCTAGCCTTCAAGATGACTTTTTTTTCCTGATTATCTATAATTAGGACTGGGCAGGGGTAGCCTTTTAATTTCCTTTCTCTGCATGAGCCTCATCCTTTAATTCTTGCAGTGACTCAGACCAACTGTGTGTAAACTTGGTAGTTAAAGCCCCAGTAAGTCAAGGGAAGAGGGCAAAGAAAGTTATATGGAGCCTTGGGATCTGTTTCTACTTGGCTTTAAACCCAGCACAGCTGAGAAGGCCAACGTGGAATCAGAAGATATCTGAATCGATGCCCACTTCAGCTTCTTCCTCTGTTAAATGCAGATAATGTGCCTGCCTAATGCAGGTCTTGTAAGATAGACACTCAGATATGTCCTGTGTTTGTCCTCAGGATAAACACTTGGCATGTCCCCTAGAAGCATCTGCTGTGTGCTAATTATTGATATTTACATTTTTTCCTTTAAGTGCTTTCAGTTTGCAATTAGTACATCCAGTTAGCCTGTGGCAGCGCCTGGGAACCTGCTTCTTCGGCCACCTTCTATTAGCATTCTTTGCCCTGCCCTCCCTTCATTGAATGCCAACACAGCACAGGCTGCAAGTCCTCCATCAAACTGAGTCCTTCCTTGGTTCATTCCTGTTGCTCTCATTTCCCAGTGCCAGCATGCACTGGTTATGGACAGCCCTCCTGGCCACAGAACTCCTTGACTGACCCTGAACACTCATCTTTCAGGATAACAACCCAGGCTCATGCAGAGAGTGACTTGTCCAAGAGAGTACTTTCTAGAGAGCGTCTTAGTATTTGATGAGTCCACATCATCAGCCTTATTTCTCATCACCTACTTCCTGTAACTCTAATCTCTAGCCATTTTCCTCTTCTTGAGCATTCTGTGCTCAAAGTGTTTGAGCTTTTTATGCAGGCTGTTTCTGTGGGGTGGACACCTCTTCAGTTTCCTGTCTTTGCTGGACTGATTTCTAGTCTACCTTAGAGTCAGGGTCTTCCCTTATCTGACACATCTCCTCCAAGATCCCAGGGTCTTCAGGGTTCAGTGTACAGTCTCATTGAGCCCCGTAGGCTTCTTTAGTCTCATTCTTTTGAAATGTCACCCCTTCTCTTGGCTGCCACCGTCACAACTTAGATCAGTATTTTCCAACTTAGACCTTGGGTGTGATGAGGAAAGAGAGTCCTATTTCTCTTCAGTTGGATACTTGACACAGCGACTTCTGTGTGCCGCAGTTACAGAACTACCCCATATCTACCCCATATGTAAAGCTGATAAACTTACAGCCAGCTACCTAGCAGTAGTATGTTACCTGAGCAATACAAATCTGAATCATGACACAGATGAATCTCACCTTCAGTGAACTTGCCCCCTTGTGTAGGAGAGAAACCGTATGTACAGAAGTTATGGAGAATATTAGTGGCATATGAATAAGGCAGAACAAAAAGATCTTTCTATAGAAGCAGAGGGGAAGGAATCCTTGGTGCTTTAACCTGACCTGGAAGGTAAGGCAGGATTGCAGCAGGTAGCATTAGAGATAAAGCAGGCTGGGAAACAAGACGAAACAGTATCTCATGGAGTGATGAGGGCTAACACTGGGGTACTTCCTGTGTCTGTGTGTAGCTTCCACAATGGATATCTGGTTGTACAAGAAAGAGTGGGGCTGGAAAAGACATGCAAACTGCCGTCAATACTGTGAAAGGTTTGAAAGTAGTATCTGCAGAGCTGGGGCTTGAGTGTACTTATTTCTAGAGAGAGAACTCAGTCCAAAGACTGAGGAATAGCATGATTCTCATGTCAGTTAGATCAGGTCAACAGTGATGGACTGTATCCAAGGGGTGAATATGGGAATATTCATGAAGCCAGGAGCACACTACACAACTTGTATGCCATAGGGTGTGTGTGTGTAGGGGGAGGCAGGCTTGTGTGTATATGCATGTTTGGGTGCTTGTGGATGTATATGCATGTGTCAGCATGCATGTGGAGGCCTGACACTGACATTGGATATCTTCTTAAATCATTCTCTACTTTATTTACTGAGTCAGAGTCTTTCCTTGAATGCTATCAAATGGCTAGTCTAGTTAGCCTTCTTGTCCTGGGATCACAGTCTCTGCCTCTGCCTCCAAGATACTGGGAGTACAGACAGCTTTCATACCCGCTGGTTTTTATGTGTCTCAGTGAATGAACAATTTCAAAATTTCCCCAGATTCTAGTCACAGGTAGAGGGATCCAAACTCCTTTCCTCACACGTGGACAGCCTGTGGTTTAGCCATCGAGCCAGCTTCCAACCCCTGGACATCATGATTGAAGGAAGTTTGAATTTAAGTAAATGCTCATCCTTACAGAAGAGCAAG
>LZPO01075956.1:0-59605 GCA_001675575.1 Neotoma lepida
TGGTTGGTGAGCTCAGCTAACCCCTTTAGGGACACCTGCTGTTTCCATTCTAAGGTTACCTGGGGCGTCTTCTAGCCCGTCTGTGAGTGATGCTTCTAAGGATCCTGCCACTTCTCTAAACCTGAGAAAGAAGGACATGGATCAGTGCTGGCGGTTCTGCAAATGTTGTTCCTTGCTTAGCCTCCTTTCTTGCCCACTGACACCTGATATTCTCAAGGATATCCAAGATGCCCTTTTTCAAATTTTTACTGTGTAAGAAATAAACTCATCAATTAAGCCACTATTCTGCAGGGTTCTTTNGTACTTGCAGCTAGTCTCAAATACACATCATCCAAGCCTTAATAAACACTTATTACAGTAACACTTCAAGGCCACATAATGCTATCTCTAAACCCCTACATCAGCAATACCACAGCTAAGAAATGTCCCAAACTAAGACACAAGAAAGCTGGCTTTGCACCTGAGTTCATTACTTGAGGGAGATTTCTAGGTCCTAGTCAACCCTGAGCTCACTGAACATGCTCTGCAGCCTCTGCTGACCTTCCCGCTGCTCCCNACATCCTGATGACAGCCAGTCCCCAGCATCCAAACACCCATCTGATCTGATTTCACTAACGGATACACCATGTTTTCCTGACTGCAGAATGAAGGTGTTCTACTTATCTGACAATTGGCTGCTTCCATGGACACTGTTTCCAACTGCACTAGCCTCTGCACATTCTTGTACTTGCTAACTCCCTCACTAGCAGGGAATTCTGACTTATGCTCAAGACGAGTTATCTAAGTGACACTTTTACAGTCACTCCATGGAAATGAACTATGCAGATGCTAGGGAAGCCTACAATAGGCTGGCCTTGGCAACAGCAACAAGAAAAGGCACAAAGCAGAGAGAGAAGTGGTGAGAGCATCAGGAAGCAGCCCCCAAGTGCAAGGACTAGAGAAAGGGCTGCAGGTGGCAGCAGTACACCAGCTCTTAGGACTCTGCCTCAGCCCCACAGATCTTTCAAAATCTATACAAAACACAGGAAAGGAGCCTGATGCAGAGGCCCAAGGCCTGGCTCCACTGTCCACAATGGAAAGGTGGAATCTAAGAGGCCCAAGGTGAAGATGTGACATGGTTGTGGTACTCAGTGGAGTAGAATATAGTACCAAACACAGAGCATGATACTAGAAAGGAAAATAGGTTTAATTTAGCAAACTAGGTAAAGGCATGGGGTGCCAAGTTATGTGAACATTTATGACAATTCACAGAAACAACAGAAAGGGAGCCCTGACAGCTAGCACTCCACACAGCAGTGGTACATCTGCTGGTGAGCCAAGAAACACAACTCAGAAAGAAAGGTCTAAGACAGCAAACTGCCTTAGGGAGGCCAGTGCCTTGCAAAGCTGCTGACCACCATGGTGAANCCTGAGCAGCCATGCTGTGGCATTCAGATGTACTAGAGTGTCACTGTCCATAGGATCTCAGTAGGAGAGGAAAGATATCTAAACACTAACATTTGGGTTTGGGGAAAGACTCCACAAACATTCCTCCCTGAGCATCATGGTCTACAGGAAAGTAAAAGCACTCTTACAAAATGACACCTGTGGGGCTGAGAATAGAGGGTGCTGCTTTCTCTCTGCTCTAAGTACCAAATAGCATGAAGCATATATGATCTGTGGACATGCAGCTCTGAGAATGGAGAATAGGGAAATGGGGTAAAGATACCTAAATCTTCCTATCATGGATTCCACAACATTGAAGTAACTACAAATCATACACTCATAAGAGCTCTGGGAGCACATTCCAGAAACTTCAATTTGAAGGCCAGCACCCCTCTGTACAATCTGAAGCTGTCTGGGTCATGTGTGCATTACTTTCTCCACTAGGGAGGGAATGTACATCTACTGTCCAACATGACCGTAACGGCCAACNTCAAGCAGACAGATCAAGGTCTCTGGAATGGGCAGACCTAAAATGTGCTCATGAGAAAGGCCGTGGGCTGGGCTGCCTTTTCCTGAGGGTGGGCATGCAGTGCATGTCAGGTGCAGCAGTTCACACTGATCCTGAGAGCACATTAGTATATCTTAGGAAAATGTCTGAATCCCAGAATCCTAGCCTAGGGCTTCCCTTTTGTGGTTTTGGTTTTTTGAGACAGGGTCTCCCAGAGTAATCCAGTCTGGAATCTTCTCACCCTGCATCACAAATGCTAAGTGACAGGTATATGCATGCCACCATATCCTGATTCAGGTTTGTTTTAAATGGTCCTGAAGTATTTGTGGTGACAGTGTCACTCTGACCTCAGCCATGTTGGCAGAGCTGTCATTCCTCAGAATAAACACCCAGTGCAAAATCTTTACTTACATTATTTCTTGGATGAAAGAACAATTGAATTGAAAAGAGCTGCACTTTATAATTCAAGCATAATCTTAAAATTGCAAATGAAACAGTTTATGAAGGCTAATTCTTCAAATGCCTGGGCAAATCTGGAACAATGGGAGTTTCTGCAGAGACTGGCTGAGTTTCAGTATGGTGTTAGCTGTCGACTGGAGCCATGTNTGGGGCTACTCGGCACCCGTGGGTAGGCAGGCTTGGGTGACTAGAATGTGGTATGCTAGGTGGCTTAGGACCTAAAGCAGTCTAAGCAGAACCCAGGCTCCTGGAGCACTGGGGACCCAGCACTGACTGTTACAGTCTTGCTCATAGGAACAGTGCTGTGCTGGTTTAAATCCTACACCTGAACTCTGAGGTGTCCCACCCTGGCTCCACTGATGTTCATGTAACAAATGTTTCAGTGCAGACCCTGTACCTCACATTAGCAACCCTTCAATCTCTCTGAGGAAGTGACCGTGGGAAATGAAAACCAAGCTCAGGACATGGGTGACAAGAACATCCAGTTCAGGGCAGTGTAACNCTGCTGTTCAACAATGATCAGGTGTGTAGCTCTTACAATTAGGGTAGCTGCTTCTTGGTGTTGTTTCCACTCAGCAGTTCTCTTCAGAGTTCCACGTCGTAATTTGAGAAGAACCTGGCCACCTGAACAACAAAGACTGTGCTCTTCATGGAACACTCCACTCACAAGCTTCAGCACTGCTAGTCTGGACAGGACCTGCCTCACCTCCCTCGGGATACTGCAGAAATGGCAGCTCTGCTCTGTTTGCTTCTTGGGGCAACAAGCTGCTGAGGAATTGTTTGAATTTCTCAGCACTCTACAGACGTGCTTGTTGACATAGGTGACAGATCATGAGATCTGGAAGCAAAGTGTCACTATCTTCCAGGTCAGGGAACAAAGGTAATAAGGGTCACAGGGGAGAGAAAATAACCACCTGCTCTTCACAAGCTGAAGGAGTGACACAGAGCCAAACACAGGGCCAGGACTGGAGGCAGATGGTGACTGGACAGGACAGAGTGACTGCCATCCAGCACATTCAATACTCTTCACAAAACCAGAGGGATTGTGGCAATGAAGCCAGGCCTAGAGTCTAGCTTACTTCAAGTTCTGTCTCTCTCCCACTACCAGAAAACACACACTTTCTTGGTAGTTTAGCATCCATGATGTATGGACATCCTCACTTTAATTCTGCTACCCATAGAGAACTGCTGACTGGAGTAATATCCCCTCCCCAAAATTTTAAAAGCCTTAATAATAATTTTAAGATGTTAGTTAACTAGCAAATGCTAGTCAGCTAAGTGTGGTGACAGGCATCTATAATCCCAGTAATTGGGAGGCTGAGGCTAGAGGAGCATGATTTTAAGGCCAGCCTGAGTCACATGGCAAGACTATGCCTCAACCATGAAAAAAATCTATTTAGAAGGGCAGGATGCGGTGCAGTGACTGACCTTATCTGAAAATAAACAGGTAAGTTCCACTTATTGCTGAAGCTGTGATAGGCAGGGTGTGCTCGGAGTCGCTTCACACTGGCCTGGGATCCACACTGCCGTTCAAACCTCTGTACAAAATCCATGCTTACAGTGTATTTCTAGAACAAGAACAAATGGTGGGATTTTCTCTATCAGCAAGCTAGACAGAGTTAGGAGCATATGCTGACAACTACAGCCAAGACAATAAAGCTCAACACAGAATCAGGCTGGAGCTGACTGACCTTAGGGCAGCTTAACTCCTCCAACTTCCCACCTCATTAGAGCTTCAGTCATGCCAGAGTGGCTCTGTGATACTCTCCAGGACTCTTAGGGAAAAGCCCACATGAAGCCCAGGTGTCCCACTACAAGCCCAGGGCTTTCTAAATGACACACTCCAGTTCCAGGGCAGCCCTGACCTCCGCATGGGGTCACAGACAGGAGAATAAGCAGCATAATTCATCAGCACCTCTCTCTAAGCAGAAGTTATTTAAAAGGAAATGAGGAAGGGGAGAATCCACCAGATGAGATATCATATCATTCCTGTGGATGAGAGGTGACAGGGGACTGACTGACAGCACTGAATGAAATAGACCATCAGCACTGACTTAACTTCACAACTGTCTACAAAGGAATCATGCCAACCATTCCTCGTCCTACAGACACAGCTAGGAAACACTAAGACTACACTTGCCTTCTGTGGGGTCTCTATCTCCTAAGTCCCAGGCTCCCTGAAAACCCTGCTGGACTTTTAGCTCTTTATGTTAGAAAGGGCTCAATACCCTCTAACCAAATCCCTAAACTTGAAAGTTCATGCAGATAGGGATTTCACTGCAGTCAAAGCCAAAGGTCTTACATTTCTTTCAGCTAGTTTGGGGTAGCTCTTACCCTATGGGGTAGTCTTGGTGTAAGGAACTGAGACAAAGGGGAATGCACTGACTCTGAAAACAGAAGGACTGAAAGAGTCCAAAGGCCCGCCCTCCTCAGAAGAAGTGTGGCATGGGCTTCAGGCTGGAGGCTATGGAAAGAACTGACAGGGAACCACAGAAACTGCGGCGACCAACACTGGGCCTGAAGGCCTGCTCGGTCCTGATGGAGAATTCTGGAGTTCAGGTTCTCTCAGAAAGGCTTCCTTCTGAGCCCAAACCTCTGCCGAGTCACCTTACGGTCCATATGAGTCTCTAAAGAACACAGCAAAATAGAAAGCTCCCTGATCAGCTAGAGTCCATACGGCTTTCATCCCACTTACGGTATCCAATCTAAAAAACACAATGGTTTTTAATATAAAACCTGGTTACAAACCTTATCATAACCCAAGTCACCACATTACTCAACACTCTGCATGCAGGACAAACAGCACAGTGGGTTTCTCTGGCACAAGGAAGCTCCAGACTCATCTGAGCTGATGTCCACCAGTTAGTTACCCGTGCCTCTAGACAGCTGAAAGTACTAACAGATTAAATAGGCAGATTAGGAAAAGCAAACAGAACTAGAAATGACTGTGATGGTAATTAACACCGAGCACTGAACACTCAGGAGAGTGTTCAGACAGAACTGCAGAAAAAGTTCTGTCCTGAGAAGAAATGCCCCAGCATCATCTAGAGTCCAGCAAAAGCAAAGGAGAGCTTGAAGAATGAAAGAAGATAACAGCTGAAGAGACCACACACATGATACTGCAGAATGAATTAAAATACTAGTCCTCAGTGCAGGAAACCCAACTGAGCCCAAGGAGAGTAAGAAAGAAGTTCACAGGACACACCATAGTCAGACCCTAAGAGCAACCAGAGAGGTCAGGGCAGTACCTGACTGGCTACTGGGCTAAAGAGCTCCACACACCCAGAACTCCACCTCTAGCAAACTACCTTCCCCAAAGAAAAGCAGGTCATCATCTGCAGACATACGTAAACTGAGCACTTATCTATCGTAAAGACATGAAGTGAGCTATCAATGAGCCTTACTACAAAGCCTTCCAAGGGAAGACATGTAGGAAGGAGAAAGAGTGTGCTGACATCTTCAGTGAGCAACAGTGAATAGCATAAAGGACAAACCCAGGGAATCATTTTCAGAGTGATGACTACTAAAACCAGGAAATGCCGAATTTTAAACAGATCAAACCGGAAGTGCCAGGGAGCAGCATGTCCAACTGGGGAAGAGGCCATAGAACATGAATTCACCTCTAATTCTGTTAAGTGACGAGGGGAGAATATACATGTCTCTTGTGACTTCACCAGCACAGAAACAATAAAAAGAGTGAAAGGAAAAACACAGTTCAAAGGAGAAAATCCCCCAAAGCCTAAATTATAAAAGGGCAGGAAAAGAAGGGAAAAAGGGCAGGGGGAAGAGGAAAAAAAGGAAGTAAACCAGGGCAGAGAAGAACAGAGTAAACCCCACTACACCTTTAAAGCCACATAATTAAAATACTGTTTATAGGAAGAGATCACTAAAGTGAGCTCCAGAAGCAGGAGCCAGGGCAGGACCACCATCCTCACGCTCAAGGCATCAAAGACATCAGTGGGCAGTGANCACCAGAATGCCTCCTGCAATCTTCAAGGCTTGCTACATTCCTCAACATTACACACCAGAAAGGGCTGTGTGTGGCACACGTGTGGGAGGTGCTGGGAATCAGAACTCAGGTTCTCATGCTTTCCCACACCAAGAGCTCTTACCCAGCTCACACTTGAATTTCCATGGAAAACAACTGCATGGATACATGAGGGTCTTAGGCCTTTTTAAAGGGATGTACAAACTGCTGCATGATGGGAATGTCTTTCTAAAAATGTGTTGCTCTGATTGGTTGATAAATAAAGCTGTTTGGCCAATGGTGAGGCAGAATAAGGTTAGGCGGGACATTCGAACTAGGGGAAGAGAAGCCGAAAGCAGAGCAGGGCAGACGCCATTCTGCCGCCCAGAAAGCAACAGCATGTAACTGCGCACAGGTAAAGCCACGTGGAACACGTGGCGACAGAGATTTATAAAATGGGTTAATTTAAGATGTAAGGGCTAGCTAGCGAGAAGCCTGCCAGGGCCATAGTTTAAAAATGATATAAGCCTCTGTGTGTTTATTTGGGTCTAAGCGGGCCGTGGGAGCTGGGCGGGATCAGAGATCGCGACCAGACAAACTTTCGTCTACAGCTGCATATATCTAAGCACAATTGCCTCTAGATTGAATTATGATCACAATCTAAGATGAGAGTCTGGAGAGACAGCTCAGCACTTAAATGTACATATTGCTTTTTTTCTTTTCTTTCCCTTTTTTAAAAAAAAAATGTGATTGGATGATTTGACTGAGTGTGTATCTATGCCACTTGCATGCCTGGTGTCTGTGGAGGTCAGAGGCGGCTTTGGGTCCCTGGAACTGGCAGTTATAAGCCACTGTGTGGGTGCTGGGAATCTAATCTGAGTCTCTAGAAGAGCGGCCAGTGCTCTTAACCACTGAGCCATCTTTCCAGTCCCCTGCATACTGTTCTTGTAGAGAATCCAAGTTTGGTTCCTAGTACCACATCATGAGGCTTACAATCAACTGTTACTCCAACTCTGGGGGTTCTGATGCCTCCTTCTGAATACTNCACTCAAGTGCACATACCCATCTACTCACACATACATATAAATAGAAATAAAATCTTAAAATAAAATGAGAGCCTTCTCATTTCTCCAAGTATCATAGCCACACTTGAAAGAAGTAGTTTGTGTTCAATTAAAACTCACTCAACAATCACAGTTTTGTTTTTCACTAACCCAAAGACTAGAACTATGTCAATGAAAATGTGACTTTCCCTAGGCTAGAGAACATTTTTTTAAGAACCAAGATGTCAAGGCATTACCTCGTGAAAGGCGTCAGGATCCCCAGGATTGAAGAGCGAGGGTAGCTTTTCCTCCAGTCCTCGAACTATTTCTGGCCACACAGAATTCACCAAGAAATCATAGCCAGGGACGATAGTGCCTTTCTCACTGTGGGACAAGAGCCAAGATTAGCCACCTTACCCTATGCTCTACTTACTCTGCTTAAATAAAGGCCCTCAGCCTAGATCTTATCTACCTGCTTCAATTTCACTTCTGGGTCTCAGTGTCACACTGACCCTGACTCCCCTGCCACCTCCTCCAACACCCTGTCAGGGGAAGGCAAAGCCACCGCACAGAGTTAATACAGCTCTCTCCCACTCCCAGGCCGCCATCCAGATGCGTAGCTTGGGAAACAGCAGCTTAAAGCCAGGCAGAGTGGCACAGGTATGCTTCCTCAGCACTCAGGAGGCTGAGACTGAAAAATTACGAGTTCCAGGCCAGCCTGGGCCACATAACAGGACTTGGTATCAAAAAACAGTAGCCTCCTACCACAGGAAAAGCAGCCTTTGCATTCAAGACATTTACTTTGTAAGGCATGCAAGTTGACTAATCTATCCGTTCCTAAAGCACTGTGCTTCCACACTCTAAGAATGTATTTAGTTCTAAAATTCTATGACATTTCATGTAAAATCTTGGTCACAGATCTTGATATAAGAGGATGTGAAGTTAATGTGTGTGTGCTTTGTTTTGTAGTGTCTGGAACTAGGTGCTGGCTTTCTAATCTGCAAATTTAGCACTGAGATAAAAGCACACACTTAAGCTCACAAAGAAGTTTCTGTATAATAGAGGTCAGCTGGCAGTGCAGGACTAGACAGTGAAGGGCCTCCTCTATTGTGCCAAGGAGGCTGCACCCTCCTCACAAGCCCTGAGAAGCTCTGAGAACAGGGGAGAAGGTTCAGCATGCAGATCTGAGAACTGGAAGCCTGCTCAGGTCCTATTGAGTTAGATTAATGGTCAGATGGCAATGGTTAAAGCAAAAGGATATTTACTGAAGAACGGAAACTGACCAAAAAGAGAACTAAAGATAGCCTCAGGATCAGTATAAAACTTGCCGACTTGAATGCTGGACAATGGGGAATAGCTGATTGGTAGGATGCATGCCTTGCCTGTACAAGGCCCTGGGTTTAAGCCCAGTACCACAAAACCAGAAAACGCTTGTTTTGTATATGGAATGAGATTTGGACCGTGGAAAGAATATACTTTGTTTCAACTGGACTTGGGAAGAAGGCAGGTCAGAAAAGGAAAATGGAGGGCTCCATTCACAGACACAGCCTGAGTCTTGGCTTCATTGTAGCACTTGCATTCAGACCTGCCTTCCAGCAGCAGAGAGGAACAGTTAGCACACTAGGCTCACAACGCACCTGCTCACTAAGCCAGACCTGGGGAGTAGCTCAGGCTGAACTCTTGAACTTACCTTGACACAGCTCCTCCTGTGACTTCCCGGAGAAGGCGGCAGTGGTGAGGGACGAATTCCAGGAGCTTGTTATACATGAGCTGAAGGCCACTGGGATGAGATTCAACAAACTGTTCAATGATCACCTATAAAAGAATGAAAACTATTTAAAAATGGCATTTAAAGGAAAAACATGAACTAGATATTACAAGGGTGGAGGGGAAACTTGGGCCACTCTTCTGTTCAGCTGTTATTTTTGTTTTTGTTGTTCTGAGTCAGGGTCTCACTGTATAGCTTGACTCGAACTCACTAAGAAATCAGCTGGCTTCAAACTCACAGAGATTGCCTGATTGCCTGCCTCTGCCTCCCCAGTGCTGGGATTAAAGGCGTGCATCATCACACCCCGGTCAGCTGTATATTTTCTAAATAGTAACACCAAACTGGTCCCACTCAGAAGCGGTTGCTGTTTAGCTGTAGCTCTGACTTGATGTGGGGAAGGAGGCGGCTAAGTGGCAGAGACTAGCCTAGGACTGTGGAGCTGCCTCCTCCAGAACAGGTCTAGATTAGAACAAGGGGCCCATTACAATTTTTCACAGCCTGACTGACCCTTGGCCTCTTCCATCACTACTAGGCTTAGGGTAAGGTATGAGGCAGACAAATGAAAATATATTTCATTTTAATATTTTATTTTTGGTTATAGGGTTGAAACTCAAAATACGATATAACAGAAACTCTAAGTTTTAAAAGTCAGGGGACTATAATTCTAATACTATCTTTAAATGAGAAATGTCTTCCATAGGCTCATATTTCAATACTTGGTTCCCAGAGGTAGAGCCTTGTGGAGGAAGTTCTTCACTATGGATGGGCTTCGAGGGTTTACAGCCTTACCCTACTTCCTGTTCCTGCACTCTGCTATCTGTATGTGGATAAAAAAGTGCTCGCCCAGCTTTCTGCTCTCGCCAGCATGCTAAGCCTTCTCTGCCACTATTAACTCTATCCCTCTGGAACTGTAAGCTAAAATAAACCCTTTCTTCCTTAAGTTGATTTTGGTCATGGTGTTTACCACACAACAGAAAGCAAGCTAATACACTCGATGGACCCATGGACTTCAAGTGCTCCTTTACTTCAGCATTGCAGACTCACTGCAGTGAAAGGCACAGGCTGTATCTGTAACTGAGCTAGCCCAGTGACTGGTAAATGCCAGTGCAGTTGGTTCTCTTCCCTCCACAGACAGCTACACAATGTAACCAGATAAAAATGTGAGAGACTGAAAACTTACTTTAGCAATTCTAAGCTTGTCTAGGATTAAAATTCATCTCTATACTTAATCTCAAAGATGTACAGTGACAGGCTGAAACACAGCCCCCCTGAGAGATCAGCCAAGTATCTGCCATCACAAATGCTGGCAGTTCCCAGCAGAACACACAACTCCTACCTGATAACTAATCCAATGGGTGAAGGACATCTGTCTAAGTATCCCACTGTTAGCTTGAGGTGAAGTCCTTCATCTCTGATTCCCACCTTCCTAGCCCTGACAATTCGTCCCTGTTTCTCAAGTCTTTACCAATTTCTCCCATTCCCTAAAGAGCTGTGGACATATGTCTGCCTTCCCTTCCATATGCCTCACTGCTCTGGACTCTGCGTTGCTGTACCACTTGTTTGCTTGTCTATTCCACCTATAGGACCAGTGGTTGTTTTCTAGTGACTTAACTGGCTATGACTCATCGCTTTAACAGAGCTAAAATGTTTTGACCCATGCCTTCTTCTTCTTAACCCCATGTAAGAAGACATATCCAAGCTGCATCATGAACACCCACCAGAATGCACTTAGTTCCAGTTACCAACTGTGCAGCAGGACCCTTTCCTAGCTAGCATGCAGAAACAANCTCCTTGCATCTCTGGTGTATCCATCTCTACCCCACACAAAGCAAAGGCGGCACAGCATGGTTCTTATAAGCTCCCCATACCAGAAGCATATACCTCGTCAATGTACGGCTTCACCAGGACTTGGCCAACCAGAGCTTCTGCGTCCCGTGTCTTGTCAATGGTGGCATAGGTCCGCAGGCAGTGCCGGATGATGTCCACATTTGAAGTCTGCAAGCCTTCTAGCAGGAGGCCTTCTAGGGATTGCTGCAACATTGCTGTGATGCCAGCTATGCGCTGTAGGAAGCCACCAGAAAGCTCACATTACAATGGTTTCCAAACTTCAAATGGCTGCACACACATTGGTGCCTGACCCCACAGAAAGCAGTGTGTGGACATTTAAAAGGGGGAACCCTGCCTGGGGTAACAGCCTATCTCCCCCCATGACCTTTCTCCAAGTAGACCACTGGCTCAGCAAAGAAGAATTGAAGAGAGACAGTCAGAAAGAGAAAATGTCATTTTCCTCTACAGCTGCAAGGTAAATTGGTTTCTGACAGACATTATAGATTTAAAGCTCAACCAAGNGGCTGGTAAAATGGTTCAGCCGTTAAGAGCACTTGATGCCCTTGTAGAGGACCTGAGTTCAGTTCCCAGCATCCACAGAGAATGACGTACAGCCANCCTCTTCTGGCCTCTGTGGACATCTGTAAACACATACACACTCAGACATGCACACAGAGACTAAATGGTTTTTTAAAAAAAAGCTCAGTCTAGGGATTTGGGAAAATTCAATGTTATCTGTGCTCTATGGTGTCAGANTTAGAATGTTGCTCTTACAGTTTAGAGAATGTGAGTTAGTCTTTCCACTGTAGTCATTCATTTGTCATTCATCTGTAGTGAACAACACTTGGAAAATAGGAGTCCAAAAACCAAACTCCAAGCCTAGGGTCAACATCCTATAATTCACAATCAGTGCCAGGCATGCTGCTAACCACTGAACAAGATTCTCTGCAACCCAGAGCCCAACCCTAACCAATACTTACTGGTCTCACTTTGTCCAAAAGGGGCATGCCCTTGCTTTGCACAGCATGAAACTGAAGCTGGTTAAATTCTGTGGCAATTCTCTCCAAAACCTGTCCAGTCAAGAGTGGGCTGAGAGAGACAACAAGCAGAGAATTCAATTGCAAGGCTGTTGACTTCCCAGAGAACACGGCACCTGACTGGCCATTTGGGTCCAAACCACAGAGTTCAGCTTTCAGACAAGTGGTGCTCGGGTTTGGAACAGTGGCTGCCTTGCCACAAGGTCAAAATCAATCTTTGTGCCATTTGTCCGCTTCCTCCAAATGGCATACCCAGACCATTCCAGCTGCAGCAGGCCATTGGTACAGTGTATGTGATACTGCTGCTAGGCTATCTGCCTCAGGACCACAGGATCACAGGGTGCCATGTGCCCCCCACCTTCTCTAAGCCCTGCTCCCAACTGCCCTCACTGTCCCTGCTTTGACTGTATGTCTCTCTCCTACTGTGATAACTGACCCTTCTCTCTTTCTTTACTTACTCATCTCTCTTCTTCTGAAATACCTCTGATACTTCTTAAACACCAAATGCTTTTGTCACTTTAATAAAGTTGGCCTAATAGCAATAAATAAAATCTCTTAAATACCTTCCTATTTAAATAATAGCTTAAAGTTATGTTACCAATAGCTGAAAGAGTACTCTCTATATGCTGTAGGTCCTAGAGAAAAGGCATTCGGTGTGTGGCTGCCACAAAACACAAAGCAAGCACCTATCCCCTGAAACATGCTCTAAAGTACCAATGCCACTCAAGGAGGAGGAAAACAGCAAAGGAGAACTGTATTATTTTACTGAAGGGATGGTGAGCTACGAAAAGCATCCCTAGCATAAGGACACGGGAAACATCACAGTGAGGCCATTGGACTGCCTGGGCAGTCAAAGGGAGGTAACTGGGCAGTCAAAGGGAGGTGACAAGGAAAGAAAGGCCCTCAGTAAGACGGACAGGGGTCTGGACACTGGGCTCAAGCCTGGATCCTGCTGCAGCCAGGGAGCCACAGCTCTGGAGAAGGTAGAAGTGATGAAGGGAGGCTTGGGGATTTGAACTCCCAGAATGACTANACACAGGAGAACCTTTAGGATCATGTGGCCGAGTCCTGTGCTGAAAGGGTGGGAGGTCAGGCCTGAACTTGGCAGAGAGGAGAAAGGGAGAGGAAGCAGACACAGCTATGACACAGCATCAGCCTGCAGCTCCAGCCTCGTGCACAATGGGAGATGAGCAAACACCGAGAACTGCTCCACCAAGATTCCAAGCTGGCACTAGGAAAAGGAGGCATGGGTTCTAGAGATGAGAAAGGCAAGGAAAGGGAAAAGAGAGCAGCTTCACCCTAGAGAGCAGGAGAAAGAACACAGGTCCTCACTGCCTGAGATAAGGGGAAAAGGAGAGTGGAGCTCCTCTGCCTTGGAGAGAGTGAGGAAAAAACACGAGAGTCANTTTCTCACTCCATGAGTGCATGTGTCTGAGGAATGGCTGGGGAGGNTTTTGTGGGGTCAGGTCAATCCCAAACCAAGGCTGGTAAAGCTAATGTGCAGCTGTCAGTTCAGTGTCCCTGGGGAGGTTCCAGGAGGCCTCCTAGGGTGTGTGTTAGGGTGGAGTACAGAGACTGCAACCTGGATTGAGCAGGAATGAGAGGAAGGGCAGTACAACAGGTGTCCAGGAAAGAAGCTGGAGGTAAGCATCAGGTGCCGACTGAGGACAGGTTGGGAAGGACTGTCACAGTGTGGTGCAGAGCAGGCAAAGCAAAGTCAATACCACCAGGCCTTCAGCATCCATCTCCCAAATGCTGGGATTATAGGCAGGTGCCACCACACCTGGCTAAGTCACTATTAAAAGCGGTGGTGGCGCATGCCTTTAATCCCAGCACTTGAGAGGCAGAGGCAGGCGGATCTCTGTGAGTTCGAGGCCAGCCTGGGCTACATAGTGAGTTCCAGGAAAGGCGCCGCCAAAGCTACACAGAAAAAGCCTGTCCCAAAAAACAAAACAAAAAAAAAAGCAGTACACCAGACGCAGATATTCTTGGTTTTCCAGAAATGAGTTTCACTCAAAAAAGTTTTAGCCTGGATGTAAAGTACTTAGTGGAAACACTCACCTGCTTGCTTCTAGTGGAGAGGCACCTTTAGAACTTTGAGAGTTTAAGATTTTTTCAATTTTCTCAACTGATCGAATAACTTGTATAAGTCTCAACACACTCATCTATAAAGAGGATGTCAAATAAAAACAAACAAAAAAGCAGTTATCATGATGGTGAGAGGCAAAGATCAACATTATACACTTTAAATATTCTTATATAATCCTGAATTCCTAAGAATGTAAACTCAATTCTGGCTTTCCTACAGTGAAATTTCAAAATTCTATCATAAGATTATATTAAATAACACAAAATAAGATGGCAAGCTATTTTGCCAGCCCTTATACTTATTTTCTTAAGATACATTTTCCTGTTTTCCATTTCCAATACACTCATGAGCACAGCACACCTACATACCCAAGTGTCAGTTCACTAGAGACACTTATTACAAAAGTCATACAGGACAACGGGAGACACATGGTACAAGAAGATGATGCCCAGGCTCCTCAGAACGCTTAGCTGCTGGCAGATACTGAGCTCCTGTCCCTCAAAGTGCACAAGAACACCCTCTGTGCTGGGGACAAACGGCATGCTTGCTAAGCTTCCCTGTGGGGTGCTATTATGTAATTGATTTAATCTAGTGACCACTCAGGCATGTCTCCAGTTTTGTCTTCCTTCAGTAAGTTCTGACTGATGAACATGAAAGCCTGGGAGGGGTGTTTGTAGCATGTAACATTATCACTTTAAAACATTAATGCTACTCCTCTCTCCTTATTCACAGACCAGGCATAAGAACACCTAGGTACTGCCCTTAATGGCTGCACAGAGATACTGATGTCATTGTGCTCCTTTTAGTAGAGTACCCAGAGAGAAACCACATGCCCTACAGAAATGATAATGTACTACACTGGACCAATGTTTAGGGGTAGACACCACAGCATACCTTTTTCTTTCTAATGTCTTCTTGCTTAGACATTCGTTCATCTACTGCCAGAATTCCTTCACTGACAGATGACCTAAGACTCTTGAAAATAATAAAGAAAATGTTTTGCAAAAATGAAGTGTAACATTATAAAACTGACACGTTCAATTTTATTTCATAGGACTTGATATATCCAGGCCAATATTCAGACATCAACAAAGATTACAAAGCATGAAACAGAATCACTGTGAGGCACCCAGGATATGGAGGCATGGNGATATACAAAGCCAAGGTCATGGCAGACTAAGTNCCAAAAATGGTAGCATAGAGGAGACACCACAGATAGCTGGAGTGGAGACAGGACAACCAAGCCTGTGTATGGGAGCATCTGGGATTTAAAGATATGGTATAGACCCTGAATCTGCAAACAAGCACAGGGAAGAGTCTTAGAAGGCCAAAGAAATGAGGACAGCCCTGCTCAGGGTAGGTAAGGCACATCCTGGAATATGCAGGCTTCCCTTTCAGGAGAAGGAGAAATTGGGGGTAAGTGTTGGCTTCTTTTTGGGTAGACAGGGATCTACACAAGAAATATGGATAAAGCATCATAAGAATGGAGAAACTCAGGAACCAAGAAGCCAGGAGCAGGAGGCCAGAAGAACAGAGAAACACAAAACATCCAGAAGCTACTGAATTAGGTCAACTAGGAGATAATCAGGAATGAAAGCAATGAAAACTAGAATAAAGTGGGTAAACCACAAAAATTCTACAGAAAAGTAAATTCGCTCATTCAATAAATGTTATGAAATACTGTAACACTGGCTACCAATAGGTCAAACAATGGCACACTTCAATCCCCAATCTCAGGACCTCAAAGACCTGCCTGAGGGTTGAGGACCAAAAAATTAGCAGAGTTTGGCTAAAGTGATAGCATACGGCAGCAAGGCAGACAGGAAAATAAAGGGAAGGTTTGAGGTGAGGAAGGAAGGAAGAATAAGCTGGCATGAGAGCTGGCCTCAGGCAGAGAACAGTAGTTGCCAGTCAGCTCCACAGAAAGCTGAGAGACGGGGCGCTGGGAGCTCCAGGTAGAGTCACAGGGATGTGGAACCCAGCAGTGGACCACAGAATCATTCCCCTTCATTCTGTGAAGAGTGACTCAGAAGAGCTTCAGAAAAACCACCAAGACATCAGCATCCACACTGCTTTTGAGTTCAAAGCCCAGCTCAGGAGGTAACACCATGGGCCCCCTTCCTTAAGACACCTGACACTGACACCATTTCCCCAACACTGCACATGTAACGAAGTCCACCTGTCACATGTTCACACCTGGTCTATGGTGACACACACAGGTCACCTTGGGACAGAATACCAAGTACGTGACAGCTCCACAGTGCCAAAGGGCCTGGCAGTCAGGGGACCTGAGAAAACTGTGGGGTACACCAGGAGGCAAAGGACGGGGTGGCACAGTGACCTACTGACATGACACCAAACTCCCCTGTAATGTCCACCCTTCCTTGCACTGCACAGTACGTCAGAGAAACATTACAAGTCTTGTGCAAGGGTATTCTGCTAAATTGGTATCATCCTTCAGTTGCTTCAGGGTTTAAAGAGCTCTGTGGGCAGGCTAGGAACCTAACCACACATCAGTTATCACCTGGGAAAATACTTATAAAATAGTAAATGCTTAGGGCATATGCCAGCTCTGACCCAGTGACTGGTCACTAACAGGCTGGATCTCCACCTTCCCCTCCTCCAGCCACTTTGAAGCCATCTACTTGAAGACTCTGCTGCCTTTACACCAGTCATGTTGCAGACTGTAATATCACATGCTAAAAACACAGACTCATTTATCTGCAACTCTTTTCGAGATGTAGACTATAACTGACCACTGAAAAACAACAAACCGACAGACTAGGAATTCTTGGATCCCTAAGCAGACAGGTGTATCATGCTTTGTGTTATACTATTTACTAAGAGTCGGGGAACTTACCAGAACTTCTTCTCGTAATTGTCCCAAAGGCACGGAAAGCTGGTTGAGGGCTCTGTCCATGCCGACCTAGAGGCAAAATCATGATAGCTCAAAATCATCAGTCCTAATCCAGTGTAACGATCTGTGTAACGATCGAAGTGTCCATGATCACTGTTGGCAGAGTACAGAAACGATTGTGGCTATACATGTAGACCATGAGAATAAGGAAGAACCATAAAAGTCTCCTTACATACAACTTATCTTTGGGTGATTTGTTTTTTTTTGTGGCGCCAGGGTGAACTGAGTGCAAGTGCTCACCACTGAGCTCTGGCCCTCAGGGCAAATTTAATGACTAAAGATTTTAATCAGAAGTGACTGTTATTTTCAACTGGCTGGTGCCAAGGTCTGATGAAGGACATCTCACTTAAATCCTATAACTCTTGGGGAAAATCCAAATTAAACACAATGAAAATAAAACTTCCTAAGTTTCTAATTCTACTAGAACAGTCATCTTAGTAACTACAACACATTGACAACACAAACATAGTTCGTTTTCATTGATTTTCAAGTTTCTTAAAATTCCTAGAGGTTGTACTTTCTGTATTTCTTTGGACAAACATTTAAAAGCAAAATAAAATATGAACAATATTAAAAAAAAACCCAAAGAACTGTTTGAGAGTATTAAAATCGAGCATTCCTATGCTGCTCTGATAAGTAGCTGGCATGGTCCTCACTGTTCATGAANGCTGGCCTCCTGAAGATCAGTGCTGGCCCTGCTTCCTGCTANCATGTGCCTATGTGTCATGTCAATGAGTAGGCTCCCACCAAGAGTGGTTGTCATGTGCGCAGAAGAGCTGAACCAATGGGACTTCCTGCGAACCTGTCAGCACCCAACAAAAATGGCCTCTTGCTTCCCCTCCCTTCACTACACTCATAGCTAATACCCAATACCTACTCAAGAATAATCAAGCCACATTGGGCATGGTGATGCACACCTATAACCCAGCACCCCAGAGACAGAGGACTGCTGCAAGTTTGTGGCCAGTCTAGGCTGCACAGTTAAGCTCCAGGACAGCCAGGCCAACAGATTAAGACCCTGTTTCAAAAGTTAGGCATGGTAGCACACACCTTTAATCCAGCACTTGGGAGGTAGAGGCAGGTGGATCTCTGAGTTTCAGGCCAGCACAGTCTACATATAGAATGTCAGAAGTGCNACAACTATAGAGAGAGACTCTACCTCAAAAACAACAACTCAGGAAAACCAAAAATACAAAGAGAATAATAAGGTCACAGCAGTTTCGTGTGAGCAGGAACTAAAATATAAAACACCATTCAAGTTTTGTTCTTCTGTGACCAACATTAATGAGTGCCTGAACCCTCAAACTATTTGATTTCTAAAATACTGCACTTTTAAGAACCAACCCACACAAAAGAGGACCTGTGTATCACACCAGTGGTAGGGACTATGGAGGGAAGCTTACCAGGTTTGTTGAGAGGTTGACAAAGTCCGCATAGTCCTTGTTGATGAGCTCCACCATGGCTGTTTTAAGAAGCTTGTAATACAACTCCAGGTCATCTCTCAACTCTTCCAGCTGCACCCGCTTCCTGCAGTCAGACACAAAATGGTCCACATCGAAATCCTCCTGGAAAGATCAGGAGAGCCAAGTTACTGGTACTGAAAACAGGAGGGGGAAAGGGCCATTCTACCACTCCCAAGGCCAGTCTGTCCAGAGCCCTTCCTGGTCACATGCCGTGATAGAGGTGCCTGTCCACTCACGCAGGTGCCCAGAAGGGCTAAGGGCAGTCTCCTTGTGTCTCCCTCAGTCTACAGGGAATTTCAGTTTTGAAAATGACACAATTCAGTTAAGGCTCTTCTAAAAACAGAAACAGCTTTCCTCCCTTAACTTTCTAAGTATTAACTATTCAGTGTAAAATTTAATAGACTGAAAAACAGCAAAGAAAGAAAAAAGAAAACAAAATCTTCATGCTTTATAAGATACACACCACTGAGCTACTTTTCACTAACATTGTGCTTCACGTGCTTGAGACGTTTTTTATGCACACGTNCACTGGCACACAAGTACCTAACACTTTTCTCCCCAGACAACACCACACCTCTGGTGTATCTCGCGGCACACTTGAGTGGGCACTGACATGTCCACAGCAAGGGCTTCTGTGGACCAGGTATGGAGACCAGCACTTCCCACTGTGGTCTCTCAGGCTAGCCATGCTCTTAGCTTCTCCTCCCAGAATCAGAAGCCCTTGCTAAGCTGATGCCCTGACAGCAGGCAGGTTCCTACCTACTTCACCTACGACTGAGCCTCCTACTAGTGGAGCTGCTCNATCACCAAGACTCAGGTGTAATGGTTCCCAAACTTGTTAAGGTCCCAGAACATATTATTAAAAATCACATAATTCCATTACACACTATAAATCAAAACATTACGACTGAAAAGAGGTGACCATTTTCATGAAAAGGAAAGCAGGTGCTTTGGAAAGACTGGAAACAGGCAATNTGCTAAGCCAAGTCTTACTGAATCACAATACAGGTGACATAAACCCAGCAGGGCAGGGGTGGGGAAATCACGAACCCAGAAGACTCTGTAGCAGATTCTTTGCAAATGCCCACAGGTTCTCACTCCACTGAGAGAAACAAAGTGAATATGAAAGAGACCATACTGAAATGGAACCAGCAGAAGAACTGCAGAGTCACACCAGTGAAGAACAAATGATTACATTGCTATCTTAAAATAAAATACTAAGGTCTGTATACACCATTTCTTCAGGTACCAGTTAAAACTCTAGTCAACCAACCAAATACCTGCCCTGATCATATACACAAAAAGGCTTCCTCCCAAACCAAAGCATCATCACCACCTACGGAAAAGCCATCTGCTTCTCCATCTGCAGCACAATCAACCTGGATGGTTTGGGAGAACATGGTCCACAGCCCCAGCCTTGGTGTAAGCAGGTATATGACCTTGGGCAAGACATTATGACAAGTGAACTGTCTTACTCTAAGTGACTTATTTAGGGTTACTTGTTGTCACAGCAAAGCTACCTGATGTAGAATCAAAGGTATTCTAAGTAGCTTGGTTCTATCCTTGATCTTAGCCAAAAGGCTAGGAATCAATAGTAACTTAGTTATATTGGGCAATAGGGCCAAGAGTTCAAGTCCAGCTTGGGCTAGACAGCAAATCATTGTTTAAAAAGGAAAAGAAAAAGAAAGCAAAGGAAGAGAGCATCTGGTTTGCATGGCTGAGTGAAAAGAAGGGTCTAGCTGACTGCACCAGAGCTGTGCAGGGGGCGAGGGGACCAATGACAGCCTGCTGTAATTTTAAGAGTGGAAGATGAGTATAATGGTTGATACTGTCAACTTGACAGGAAGAAGAATCACTTTGAGACAAATCTCTGGGCATGTCTGTGAGGGGTATTCTAGAGAAAGTAAGCTCAGCATTAGCATTCATCTCTCTCCACCTCCTAACTGCAGGTGCAAAGTGACCAACCAGCTGCCTTAAGTTCCACCATCATTTCTTTCTGCCATGGACTGACTATATCTCCTCACACTGTAAGCTGAACTAAACCCTTTCTTAAGTTGCTTTTTGTCAGGTATTGGTCATAGCAATGAGAAAACTAATACAGTGAGACACCAATGACAACTCTCCAGGCAAAAGGTGTGTGTGACAGGGAATAACTGAGGTAGAGAAATGAGACAAGAACTAGAACCAGGTGTGGTGGTTTGAATGAAAATGGCCCCTATAAGCCCATAGGGCGTGGCACTATTGGGGGTGTGGCNTTGTTGGAGTAGGTGTGGCCTTGTTGGAGGAAGTGTGTTACTGTNGAGACACACTTTGAGGTTATATATGCTCAAGCTAGGCCTAGTACACAGACTCCTTTTGCTACCTGTGGATCAAGACGTAGAACTCTCAGCAGCTTCTCCAGCACCATGTCTGCCTGCACACCACATCCAGCCAAGATAATGGACTAAACCTCTGAAACTGTAAGCCACCCCTAATTAAATGTTTTCCTTTATAAGAGTTGCTGTGGTCATGGTGTCTCTTCGCACTAGAAACCCTAAGACACCAGATAAGAACAGTCATCAGAGAGGCTTCATCCAGCAACTGGTGGGAACCGATGCAGAGAGGGAGGAAGGATTTTAAGATCCAGAGGAGTCAAGGACAACACAAGAAAACCCACAGAATCAACTAACCTGGGCTCATAGGAGCTCACAAAGACTTTACTGACAACCAGGGAGCCTACATGACACTGACCCAGGCCCTCTGCATATATATTACAGTTCTGTAGCTTCGTCTTCTTGTGGGTCTCCTAACAGTGGGTGCAGGGGCTGCTGTTTCTTTTACTGGCTTTTGGGACCCTATTCCTCATGCTGGGTTGCCTAGCCCAGCCTTAATATCAAGTTGCTTAGTCTTTTTGCAACTTGATATGCCACGTTTTGTCAATATCCATGGGAGGCCTGCCCTTTTCTGAAGAGATGGAGGAGGAGTGGATGAGGCAAGGGAGGTAGAAGGGAGACAGGGGGAGGGACTGGGAGGAGAGGAGGGTGGGAAAATGGGAGTCAGGATGTAAGATAGATAGATAGATAGATGATAGATAGATAGATAGATAGATAGATGATAGATAGATAGATGATAGATAGATGATAGATAGATAGATAGATAGATAGATAGATAGATAGATAGATAGATAGATAGATAAATCAGGGAGGGGGGGAGACACCANGTAACTCCAAAAGCAACCACTGACCAAGTACAGTTTCTGAACCTGCACATTTTTCCTNTTACCATGCTCAATAACCAAACCACACCTTTCTGTCCTTGTTTCTTCAAATCTAGATTTGTAGTTGGCACACAGTAGGTGGTCAATGAATGCCTGTGGGTGAGTAGACAATTGCTACCATGGCATTAGCAGGCTGTCATCATGGCAATCTAATAACAGTTTTCAAACAAATGACTGTAATTCATGTAGTCTCAACTCTCCTAATGTGTATCTGATAACCTTGTAAAAAACCTATGCCACTGCAAAATATGTCGAATGAGATACAAATATCTATATATAATCTGGATAGCAGGCACTCCTCCTGCCCTTTCTGCTGCCCAACCAACTCATAAATGTTTCTTTAAAGGAAACACAAATAACAAAGGACCTTAACTTCTGGCTCCACCTAGAAAAACCAACATTACACACAGAATGGCTGTTCTGTGTAGCTTCCTCTACAATTGAACTGGTCACATTAACAAACTACAAACTGTTTGGCATACTCAGGGGTTTGATAGCATGAAACAGCATGGTCGTGCCAGCAGCCCAGCCACTCACTCCCCTAGCTGGCTGTATGTTGTTTCACTGCTTGCATTTTGTGCCATCTACTTTCTGATGCTGCATTTAACAGAGGCACCATGTCAGTGTGACAAAGACATAGTAGGTAATGGGGCAGAAAGGCTGCTGACACTAGGCATGCAGGAGTCCTGAGTTAAGAGGTGAACACATTTAAGTTTTCTCACCTAAGGTCAAAACAGGCCATGATCCCTGTGTGAGCTTTCTTCCTTCGGACACCTTTCCCATCATGGNCCTTCGGCTCTTTCAATCCTCTTTTCAGGGTGGCTCTTAGTCATGGGATGGAACAGGGGCTTTCTGAATCATTCTTTCAAGCATTCTATTTGAACTTATTTATTGGGGCTGGTGAGATGGTGCAGCAGTAAGAGTAAGAGTGCTTACTGCTCTTGTAGAGGACCAGAGTTTGACTCCAAAGCACCCAGCACCCACATGGCAGCTCACAAGCACCTGTAACTCCAACTCCAGCGAATCCAACAATCCTCTGGCCTCTGAGGACTTCTGCACACACTGTGCACATAAACTCAGGAAGGCAAACACACATACACATAAAATAATGAATCTTCAAATTACACTTACTGCAGTAGCTTAGTAATGTCACTACATAAGAGTGCTTCACCCCTGGCTCTAGACACGCCTCTCACACATGTAAAAGTATGTGGGCACAGTAAAGAAGACACATCTAAATTAAAACCNAAAATCCAGAGCTTTGCTCATGTAAACTGAATGCAAANACCAAAACTGAGCTAGGCCAGTTAAGTCAGAGGAAAAATTGCCTCGTGAAAGGAGGACCACTAGCGCACACATACACAAACACTATCCTGTAAGACTTACACTCACTTGCTCAACAATTTAGGTGCCAAAGAGACAAAATTTCTAACTCCCTAACCTTGAAAACAGCTTTGAAGTGGTCCCTCAAAACTCAACTTTAACACATTAAACGGCANAACCTGTAGGCTCTCAGCCCTTGGGAGGCTTGAGACAAGAGGATCGAGATCCGCCTGGGCTATACAACTCAAAACCTTGCCTCAAGAAAGAAACTGACCTCAAGAAAGAGTGTAAACATGTTTTGGGGATATTTTAAGTGACAGCCGCGGAGGGATACAACAGGGCAAACTCCTTCAGTTCCGGCTCAAAGCCTGAACCTTTTCTAGGCTGTGCCTGCCCGGTGAAATTGAATCAGCGAAGTGTTTTCAGTTTGGATTTGTAAGCAGGGCCACTACTGGCCTGCAGGGTGACGAGGTTGTCAGGCTCCCACTCCTTACTGTTAGAGTGAAGTTCAGCCTGGGCACCCCCGCTCCCTTCTTCCCCGCGTCCCTGCGACCTGCGGGAGCCTCCGGGAACNGCAGGGCCTCAGCGCAGGGCCTCCTCGGCGGCGGACCTCCCGGTGTCCCTCACCTTCATGAACTCGTCCTTATCGAAGCACAGCGTGTCCGGCCCGGTGGGCAGGTTCATCCTGCGTCTCTCCATCACGCCGGCCGCCGCCCCTCAGCTCCAAGACTCGGCTGGCAGGGAGGACGCAGGCGACACCGCAGGGGACGCGGCAGTCCAGCCCCTGCACCGCGCTGGCCCCGCTTCCGCCAGTATGGCGGTGAGGCTCGGCAGCCAATAGACGAGCGTCGCGGGCGGCTGCGCACAGTTGGCAGCAGGAGAGGCGCNCGGGAGGCCGACGCTCGCAGCCGGGCGCTACTGCCTCCGGTGGTCGAGAGCGGCACTGCAGCCTCACGTACGCGCCTGAGCGGCTGNCCCCAGAAGAAAGGTCAAGGACCAGAGCAAACCTTGTTCTTTTCCNCTAGAGGAGAGTCCCAGAGCTGCCTCTTCCTGGAGAAAAGGTCACTGCCCTTAAAGATGGTCCTTAAAAATCTGTCAGAGAAGCCAGGCTGTAGTGGCACACTCCTTTAATCCTAGTACTCGGGAGGCAGAGGCAGGAGGATCTCTGTGAGTTTGAGACCACCTGGTCTACAGAGCTAGTTCCAGGACAGCCAGGGGTATACACACACACACACACACACACACACACACACACACACACACACAATGTCTTGGGGGGAAAATGCTATCTCTTTGCATTTTAGATTACCTCAAACATGAAACCATCCATCCCTCTAACTGAATGTGGGGGTAAAATTTACAGACCCTAATGCCAGAGCCTGCCCTGCATTGGCAGACCCTTTTAAAGTGACTCCCCGAAGTGTCTAGAAAAGTTATGATACACAAAGTGGACTCCACTCTATGCCTCTAATATCCTTGTGTGTGTGTGTGTGTGTGTGTGTGTGTGTGATGGGGGGGCAAAGAAATCCTTGTTTTCTTTTTAACATTTTATTCTTATTAGGAAGTCTTCCACCCATACAAGTCTAGGCAACGTGAGCTGACCACGTTCCAGTAACTCCAGCCTGTCCCCNGGTTCTCTCCCCAGCACCACCACCATGGCTGTCATTGGGAGATATTGCTAGAACACTCCCCAGACATCCTGTTTACCAATTCCTCNGGTGAGAGAACAAATAAACAAACAAAACCATTCTTGCCAACTCAAAATATCATCCTCGTACCTAGTAAAACGAATAGTTCTCTGCTGACATTGGATTGAGAGATATGGCCTTTAGTCCCTGGCTATAATTCCAGAGTAGCAACTTGGAAGCATCAAGGGAGGGGCCCAGGTGCTGGCAGAGAAAGAAACAAAGACTCCGGGGAAACCTGTCTGGTCCCTAGAAGCTTGGAGTAGAACTTGCCGTTCCCTTCTGTCATTGTTCTCCATCCTTTATCAAAGAAAGTAACCTNAACATGTATGCCCTAGTGTGCTAATCCTGGGACTGCTAAAGGGTCCAGTGACATAGAAGAATGGACAAGGGTCCTGGTGCCTATTTGCTTTCCCAGGATTTGGAAGGGAGCAGCCTGGAGTCTATCATATGGACTGCCATTCTGTCCCAACACACCCCAGCCAGGGCAGCAGATCAACTTTGGTGCAAATGGAGCCCCCCACGGCCGTGGGATAGGGTGGAGACCAGACCTGCCCAGAGGGCATGGTCTTGATATCCAATCCAGAGCTGGCACTCAACTGGCCTGACCATTTTCTGCTGTGTTACACAGTGCAAATGGCAGCTCCTCAGGGGTCGGTGAACAGCCTCTCTCCAGAGCTGGCTGCACACCTGCTGTTTGTCCTTCTTCCTCTGGATTGTGAACAGTCATTTGTGGGTCACGCCAGCTTCCCTGGTGCCTATGCTTTAGACATGCATCTCCTGCTTCATATTTAAGCACATAGTTAAGTCTTCATTGTCAATTTGACTGGATTTGGAATCATCTACATACCTCCAGGCGTGTTCGTGACAGTCTTTCCAGAGATGTTTGAGGAAGGAAGACCTGCCCTGAATGTGAGCCACACCATTCCTCAGGCTAGGGTTGCAAACTGACTGAAAAGGAGAGAGCAAGCTGAGTGTCAGCATTTATCTCTCTGCTTCCTGACTGCGGAAGTCACGTGACCAGCTGCCTGTGCTCCAGCCTCCATGTCGTCCCTGCCGAGATAGACTGCTGAAACTTCCTTCTTTAGTTACTTATTATGACCTATTTGGCCACAGCAATGAGAAAATTAATGACTACAANTATCATTTCTAGTAATGATGCCTCTCTCACGGTGATTGAAGGAAGATTAATTAGGACATGAATATGAAACCGAGTATTGCCAGACTCAATAAGGGGTCAACATGCCTAGTTTCCTGTCCCATCTCTGAGCTACATCTTTCCTCAGGAGACTTTACGTGGACACATTTTTCTGTCTTGTTGAGGCTCTCCTGTTCTTTGATCTCTTCCTTTCTTAGGAAGCATGCACCTGCTGCTTCATTTCTAAGTAAACAGTCACCCTGCTTCGACTTGCCATCTCTGGAAAATTCTTCGTTCCCTTCTTTCGGTGGCATTGTGACAAGTCCTGTTTCTTGCTTCCCACTCTGCCCTATTTATAGGTTTCCCGTTTTTGGCAGGTTTGCAACTGAACACTCAAAAATTGCAAAGAGAAATATCACACTCAGGAAACTCATGTAGGCATTTTCTTTAGTCATTGCCACACAGAACAAGAGGCCTGCTATTGCTGATGACCAAGGACTTTCCAATTTTATAGGGATTGTATACTTACCCTGAAGACTAAGTGTATAGTTCTGACCTCAGTGTCCCTAGAGGAAAACATTCGAAGTGGAGTCATTAGGGGGAGGGAGGATCACCCTCAGCTCCCAGGTCTACAAAGACTTGGGAAGTTCATGAGGATGCATCCAATCAATACTTTAAAAACCTTTCTTTGATCCTACCAGGTCTTCCCCCAATTCCAGCATTGGGAATTGGACTCAAGGTCCTCATAAATTTGTGTGCCCTATCACTAAACTGTATCTATATTCTCAGTCTTATCTTTACTTTTTTTTATAAAAAGGACTTTATTTTTAAATATTTGTGTGTGTGTGTGTGTGTGTGTGTGTGTGTGTGTGTACATGAGTACTGGTACCTATTGAGGCTAGAGGAAGGCTAGAGGGAGGCTAGAGGCATCGGATCCCCTTGGAGCTGGAGTTACAGGCAGTTGTGAGCTGTCTACATGGGCATTGGGAACTGGACTCAGGTCCTCTGCCAGGGAAGTATGCATTCTAACTACTCATCCATCCTCCAAGCCCCTTTTACTTTTTAGTTTGAGACAAAGTTTCACTAAATTCCCAAGGCTGATCTTGAACTCACTGTGTAGCACAGGTAGGCCTTGAACTTGTGATCTTCCTGCCCCAGGCTCCCAAGTAGCCGAGGTTACAGGCTCTCCTCATTAGACTTGGCTTGACCTATATGTTTCTCCAGTAACTCCTGCATTTCTCTCTGCCCTCCTGTACTCACGGGACAACTGCTAAAATACATGTCAAGGCTGTAGTTGCCAAGCTGGGCTATCCCTGCAAGCTCTCAGAACCGTGTGCATAGATAAATTTAAGTGAGTCCTACTTCAGAGCTTCTAATTCTGTGTACGGTTGTCAGGAAAACTGACAAGGATGAAGCTGGGTGTTTGCTGGTACACACTTGCTGTCCTGGTACTCAGAGGATGAGGCAGGAAAATGAGGAGTTCCAGATGGCTTGAGTTACATAGTGAATCTGAGGTCAGCCTGGACTGCAGAGAAAGATTTTTGTCTCAAAACAAACAAACAAACAAAACAACAACAAAAAAGCAGAAAACACAAAGTGATTTGCCAGAGAACAAGCAGTGACCATGCACTCCTCCCACTTTCCAGAATCACGGTCTTCCCAGCTCATGCCTTGGGCTGATACCAAAGGACGAACTGAGGTTGCATTTCAGGTAAACGCCCCTAGAGGATGATATCGGTACTGGCAGCCCTTAATTCTGCATCTCTTTATTTGTTCAGGTTGAAAGTTATTTATCAATTGGGGGAAGAAAAAAGAAAAAAAGGAGTTTGGTGGAAAATGTTGAAATGCTCTGATTTGGGTCAGAGACAGTAGTAGCCTTTTAAGATTAAAGTTTTGTTTTGTTTTGAAGGACTACCAAGTTACTGTATTTTCAGGTACAACAGAAAAACCCCACAATAGAAATTTTGATGTATATTTTCCAGAGTCAGTGTGGTATAGTAATTGAAATATAGATTGTTAGTGTCTTTAAAAAAGTCAAATTATGTTAGGAACATTTTCTTCCATTGAAGTTAATTTTTTCCTATATCATCTTGCTAAAATAATGTTTTCAATCTTGCATTAGTTAACACTGATTGTCAACTTGACAGGATCTCAAATCACATAGGAGACAAAGCTCTGGGCATGTGAAGGCCTTTCTAGACCAGGTTAACTGAGGTGGGAAAGTCTACCCCGAATGTGGTGGCACCATCCTGTGGGCTGGAATCCTAGACTGAATAAAGAGGAGAAAGCAAGCTGAGCACCAGNGTCCACCTCTCTGGCTGGCTGGAGGTGAGACAGAAGCGCTTCCTGACTGTGACGCACTGTGAGCAGCTGCCTCGTGATCCTGTTGCCATGCCCACCCTCATGATGTTCTACTATACCTTGGAACATGAACTCTTCCTCACTTCAGTTACTTTTGTCAGGTGACAACAATGGGACAAACAGCTAACATACTTCCTTTAATAAGTGACAACTCACCCGCCTTGTGGTGAAAGGCACACCCTTGAAATGACTNGACTGTTAGTGAGTCTTGTTAAATTTTACTACCCAACAGGATTCAGCTTTATGGTGCCTCGTATTTGTTGAATCTAAACCTATGTGTGCTGCTGAGGACTGAACCCAAGGCCTTGTGCACGCCGGGTGGACGCTTTACCACTGAGCTTTAGCCTCAGCCAAAACCTGTCCTTTTTTTTTTTTAACCTAGGCACAGCTATCAGGCTTCCGTTTGGTGCTGTACCTCAACAGTTGTCTAACATCACTGATGAGCATGGTGTGGCCAAATCCAGGCCTGAGTTCCAGACCCTAAATCATCTGTCCTAAGGGTAGGGGACAAGAGGTATGGACGGGGACACTTTTATATTCTGTGCTAGAAGAGCACATTTGTCTTCTTATATACTCTGTGCTAGAAGAGCACATTTGTCTTCTTATTGTAGGAGGGAATCTGCACATAAACCATGTAAATAGTTCAGCATGTGCACATGTCTGTCTGTCCTGAGCTAACTCCTGTTAGCTCCTGGTGGCACTGCAGGAGGAAGCCAAGGCTCCGTGGCTTTAGGAGTACATAAGTTCATTTACACACAAAGTAAGAGACTATAATGAAGGCAAAGTGCAGGAGACACAATGAGAGACCCTCCAGCACATGAACCTCAGAGCCATGGCTGATCACCTGACAAGGGGGCAAGACTAAACTTTGGAATGATTGACAGCCTTGGTTCCCACTCCCAACAAAGCCTGCAGGCTGGAGGTGAGACAGAAGACAGTTTTTAGGGTGTTGGCGTACTGCCTTCTTGGATCTCTGGCTCTCTGAAATACAACTTAAAGATTCAATTCCCATCTCTGCTCATTGGTGTTTGTGGTGATGGGCAGAGTGGACTCCAGTGTTCTGGTTACACTCACTGATTCAGCAATAACTTNATTTCCCTAACAACACTCCTTAGCTTCTGGCTCTGCCCTGGGTGNTAGAAGCCCCCTTGGTCCTGCCTGTGGGCTTTCCCTGAAATACCCCTTCAGCCCTGGGTTTCTCAGACCTCTGGTTCTCACTCTCTATTGTTCTGTAAGAAATGGTCACACAGCCAGCAGCCTTAACTGACACTNACTTCTTGTGCTAGTTTCTGCTTCCTGNGAGTCTTCCCACAAGTCTTCTCAATGGACTACCCCACTCAGGAGCTCATGAAAGGCNGAAGTGACGATGTCATCAGACCATGTCCTCATCTGCAGGTTCAGCCAAGGAAGACTNCTTCCACACACATTCAAGTGATCAGAATTATGTCCTGGCATTCTCAAGCTGAGCTCAGAACCTTTCTGACTNNTCACTGGAGGCCACATGTAGCCTGTGGTTCCTGCAGTGCTACCCTCTGTGCAGTGGTGACAGCTTGGCCCTGTCTTTTCTTCAAGGCCAGCTGGAGAGTNCCTCATCCAGTTAGCAGAGAGAATCCTAGGNGACATCACATAAGCACAGGAATAAAACTTTCTTCCCCAGCCACCTTAGTGGCTGAAAGATGGATGAGTAATTAAGAAAGAGTTGTATAGTTCACAACTGCCTACAACTCCAGCTCCCAGGGATCAGACGCCCTCCTCTGGCCTCCGCAGATACTGCACTTTTATACAGACATGTCCACATAGACACACAATTTAAAAGAATAATAATAACAAAATTTAGAAGGCCACTTGAAAATATCACCAGCACACCTCTCTTACCTGCAGTGTCTCAGGGCTCTCGGTTGTCATCTCAGGTTTTTTGTTTTTGTTTTTGTTTTTTTCTTTTTTCTGAGAGACAGGGTTTCTCTGTGTAGTCCTGGCTGTCCTCGAACTCGCTTTGTAGACCAGGCTGGCCTTGAACTCACAGAGATCCACCTGCCTCTGCCTCCCAAGTGCTTGGGATTAAAGGCATGTGCCACCACCACCTGGCTGTCATCTCAGTTTTGACTGTGGTTTATACCTCACCTGGATATCCCCTGAACTTAGACTGGCACATGTAGCTACCCGCTAGTACCCTCCGTGTGGCTTCAAAACGTCTCTCAAATTTAGCACATTAGGAACCAGACCCCTGGCTTCCCGTTGCAGCTGCTTCTTCCTTAGACTTGCCCATATTGGTAAACAAACTGCATTGTTCTAGTGTCTCAGGGCCCAAACCTTTAAATCATCCCAANCCCATTCACCTGTGGCTCTTCTTTTCACACTCCCACAGATTCTGTGTTGTTCCTTTGGCATACAGCTGGAATCTCACCACCCCTCCCAACCTACTTGTTTACCAACCTTCCTCTGGCCCCTGCCGGTGCNACATGCCCTTCAGAACAGTAGTATTCAGTGGAAAGAGTGATGTTCCCCCTCCCCCACAAACACCTCAGAGTTTTGGCAAAGACTGCAGACATTTAGAATCAGCATAGTTGGGGAAATCGGTGCTCCTACCCTCTTGAGGTCAGAGACCAGGGATGCTGGCTCAGGCTCCCTAGGGAAAAATTGCCTGACCTATAATTCCCACAGCATAGCAGATGAGTAACCTCCGCATGGCTCCTGCCCTCCAAGCCAGCACTCCACAGAAGCCTGCAGGATACTCTAATCCCTCAGGGCAGCCTTCACCTGATTCAACCGTCACCCCTGAGGATTAATCAGTACTGCGGCCTCCGTGGCATTTCTTTCTCTCTTACCTGCTCCCAGCAGGGTTTCTCTGGCTCGCTTGTCTCTCTACATTGGCCTCTGTGGCTTTCATCAAATGCACAAGCCTTCCCTGACCTTGTCTGGGATGTGTTCTTCCAAATGTCATCATGGCTCAACCTTATCTCCCCAGGGCCTTATGCTAGTGGAAGAGACTGCCAACTCAATTTTACTAGCCCTCTTGTGCTCCACCCTCTCTGCCTCTGAGTTCTGCTTTACCTTACTTTCAATTCCTGAGATGGAAGATAGATAGGAAATAGATAAATAGGTAGACAGAAAGATGTACAGATACATATACACATACATAGGTAGACACAAAAATATACACATAGCTACATACATGATAGATAGGTAACAGATAGGGCTGAAGTCATCATTCAGAAGTATAGGNTTTAGGCCTTGGGTTCAATCCCCAATACTGCCAAACAAAACAGAAAATATCATGATAGACAAATGATAGATAGGTAGATAGAAAAATAGGTAGATAGATAGGTGATAGATGGATAGATAGGTAGATGCACAGATTTATAAAGAGTTGAGGGGTAGATGGACAGATAGATAGATGATTGACAGGTAGAAAGGTAGGTATTTGTTTACCAGTTGTCTGACACCTCNATGNAATGGAAGATCCACCAGACAGCACTTTGACCCTTTGCTAACTTCTCCTCCTCTGCAGTCTGCATGGCAGCTGGTGCCCAGTAGGTGCCCACAAATGTTGGACAGTGTCCAGCCTCCACCCCATCTACTCCACAAAGCAGCCAACCTAACCAAAAAGCAAAGGAAAAAGGTCCTTCCTTCTACACAGTGAAAATAGCTTTGATGTCCTTTACTTGTTCTTCAGTTGCCTCTTTACTACCCAGATCCCCCAGATTCCATCCCAAAGCCCCCCAAAATGGTGCTGTCATCACCACCAGACATAATTTTTTTTAATTTTTAAACATTTTTTTAAAATGTTAAACCCTAAAATAAATGCCTAAGAAGCCTAACCATTAGCCTAATGATTTCTAACCGCTCATTTTCCCCTTCTGCTCAGGCCGCCACCATCTCTGCCAAAATGACTGGGCACTTCCAATTGCCTCCCACCTCCAGCCATCTGCCTCCTTCTCCCTTTCCCCACATCAGTTCATTCTCCACAGACTCCAAAATGGTGATTCTAGAATATANGTCCTTTACTGTCCTTCTGCCTAAAGTCACTTAGTTCCTCCTGAGGGTGTCCANATCTCCTTAGGAAGGATCTTCAAAAACACAAACAAACAAAAACCATCGTCATTCGCTGTAGCTATGTACTGGTTATTTTTCTTGTTGCTACAGCTAAACCCAATGAAGAGCAACTGAAGGGAGGGAGAGTTTATTTTGGTTAACAGTTTGAGAATCCAGTCAGTACTGGCTGGGACAGTGTGGCAGGAGGAGCAGCTGTCATCTGTGGTGGGTGAAGTGGGAAGCTGCTTGCTCACATTTGGGCAATCCGGAGACAGAGTCGTGAATGGTGCTGCTCAGCACACACACACACACCCCGCCCCCCGCCGCTGCCTCTCAGAACAGAAATAGTTTATTAAGGAAAAGAAAACATTCCTGAGCATGGGAATGGGTCAATGAGCTGAGACAAAATCTTCGTAAGCCATGTTTCCTTNATCCTGGGCTGTTCAGGTTCATCACTGATTGAGTTTAACTTAGAGTCTCAGTTTTCCCTTCTTTAAAAAAGAGGGCTGGTGGTTTCCACCATGCAGGATTGGGGGTAACTGGATGTAAAGTACATGTAACGCATTTAGCACTGTGCATGTACAAGTGCAACTGCCAGTGGCCATTGGTGTGGCTAAAACCCAGGTTTGGCTCGCCCGTGAGCAGATCTCTGGGTTATGTCTCAGATCCAGGACAAGACTTCCTCNTGTTCCTGAAAAGAAAGCTCACTCGTCAAAGCCATCTGGAAACCCATAGAGCTTAAGGAAGGTTTATTTTCAAACGTGTGTGTGTGTATTTGTGCAGATCTGCATTTGGGTGCACATGCATGTGTGTATATGTGCATGTAGAAGCCAGAGGTGGGTGCTGGATGTCTTCCTCTCACTCTCCACATTGTTTTTTGAGATGGGGGGTCTCTCCCTGAACTTGGAGATCACTGACATAGCTAGCCAATGAGCTCCAGGATCTGCTTGTCTCTGTATCCCCCTCAGTGTCACAAGTATGTCCTTCTGCACCTACATGGGTGTTGGAGATCCAAACTCAGATCTGCATGCTTTTATGGCTATCAGTTTTCCAGGGAAAGTCTCCCCAGACCTAGGAATGTCTTAATCCAATCAAGTTGACAATGGAAGTAACCATCACAAACTCTGCCCCTTATCAACTTGTCACTCAAATGTACCTCTTTGAATGATAGCATTCAGGCCCCTAAGGTCTCATTTTCCTTTCCTAGTTTAAAATGCATGGATCCCACCTTTAAACGTCCCCCAGGTTTTCATAGGACCAACACCATTCAAAATTCCCAAGTCTCCTCTATGGCTCAAGGCAAATTCTTAACTGTGAGCTATAAGATAAAACCAAGGTACATACTTTCAGACACTGGAGAGAAGGCTTGGTGGTTAAAAGTTCACATTACTCTAGCAGAGGGCTTGAGTTCAGTTNCCAGCACCCAGAGCCCACANCTGCCTGTAGCTCCAGCTTCAGGGAGTTTAATGCCCTGTTCTGGATGTCTGAGGAACGTGCACACACATGTGTACACACCCAAAACACAGAGACACCGACACTCACATAATTTAAGAAATGAATCTTTAAAATAAGAAAAGGTGCATCCTTCCAATACCCAATGGCGCAGAGCAAGCCTCCTCTTTCCAACAAGGAGGAAGCACAGGCTGGCAAGAGCAGACAAAAGTGAAGCTGCAGCCCAGCAGGGCAGGCCCCAAACCACACAGCTCTCTGCCTGGCATCAGCAGCTCCTAATGCCATCATCTACAGCCCAGCTAGCTTGCCTCTCCAGCTCCATTGTCTGTGGTAATNCTGCCTCTCTCTTGAGCTAGGTTACTCAGGGCTTGCAGTTTCTTTCAGATAATGNTCCATATTTCTGGCATCTCTGACATCGTGAGTTCTACCCATTTCAACTTAAGCTTCAAGCTTTACCCCCTGGGGAACCTGATACAAGAGCCAAGACTGTGAGGTGTGGGACTGGGATGGATGGAAGGATGGTAATTCTATGGACTGCATAAAGCAGTGGGGACCAGGCTGAGCTGGAGTCCCAGGATAATTGAAAATTTTCAGTCCCTTGACACACANCAAGTGGTCCAATGACAGGTCAGTGAGGCTGTTACCACTTGTCTTAGGGCTGTGAAGAGACACCATGACCATGGCAACTCTTATAAAGGAAAGCTTGTAATTGGGGCTGGCTTATAGTTCAGAGGTTTAATCCATTGTCGTTGTGGTAGAAAGCATGGCAGGATGCAGACAAGCTGAGAGTTCTACATCCAGATTGGCAGACAGCAGGAAGAGAGTGCCACCCTGGTCCTGGCTTCAGCATCTGAGACTTCAAAACCCACTCCCAGTGACACACTTCCTCCAACAAGGCCATGCCTCCTACTCCCTATGAGCCTATGGGGGTGCATTTTCTTTCAAACCACCACACTACTAAGTATTGTGTTCTTTTTATAGGGTCCAAGTGAGGGCGTGGAACTCTTTGTCAGATGGCTTGGTAACTTCTCAAGCTTTTTTTCCCCTTATGATATTAATATACCAATGTCTGCATATGCTCCCAGTCTACAATGATAAGTTAATAAGTAATAACTTTTTACTAATAAGTTATAAAACCAGTAACTTGCTGGGAAGAGAGGAGACTTGGGTAAAGTCACCTGTTAGTTGTTCAGGGAGCATTAGGGATGCAGTTTTTGTGTGTTGTCATCATGCTGGNGTGTGCCTTTGGGTGACACAGCTGGCTTTGCACTACCCATGCTTCTGTAAGTAACCCCAGTGAACTCACTGGTTCACCAAGNCAGACTTGAGTGAATTGGTCCATGGAGGTGCTCTATCTGGGGTGAACAGATGTTTGTTTCCCCCATGAAACATCAGAATGCTCTTACTANGAAGTGTGTTTACCACAGTCTTTCCCAGCAGTTTCATCTTCTTCCCTTGAATCTGGTTTAGCTGTCTGTCCCTGTGGTTCCATAATCCATGGGCATTCTATGTCCTTGTAAAGGTGACAAGGCCAGCTGCAGTGTGACTAACAGCCCAGGAGTCACAGACTTTTCATCTCTTCTGGGAAGTAGGTAAGAACTAGAAGGCATTTTGTTTAGGTTGAATGGATATAGGAATTTATTTTATACTCATAGTCTATCACATAACACATTAAAGCACCTTCAAATGCCTCAACAATATACTCTGTGCTATTAAAGTGATAAAACCAATACTCTCAGGTGTGCTGTNTAGTGAATTAAGAGGGATTAGGAGGTGTGGCTTTGTGGGAGTAATTGTGGCCTTGTTGGAGGAAGTGTGTCACTAGGCTTTGAGGTTTCAAAAGCTCAACCTAGGTCCAGTATTTCTCTTTTCCTGCTGCCTTTGGATTTTCCAGTATCATGTCTGCCTGCGTGCTGCCATGCTTCCTGCCATGATGGTAATGGACTAAACCTCTGTAAGCCAGCCCCAATTAAATGCTTTCTCTTATAAAAATTGCTGTGGTCATGATGTCTCTTCACAGCAATAGGACACATGCTAAGACAGAGTTGGTATCAGGAGTGGGGTATTGCTGTGACAGGTCTGACCATGATTCTTGGCAGAATGTGGACTTTGGAATTTTGGATTCAGAAACCAGTTGAATGCTTTCAGTGGGGCTTAATGGGCCATACTAGCAAGAGTGTGGAAGACAGTGATGCTGAGAGCAATGTAGATTATGACTGTCTGGTCCAAGAGGTTTCAGAGGCCATATGGTTCTGGCTTTAGAGTCAAGGATACAGGAAAGGGGTTTTGGAATCTCCCTCCAAGGATAANGAAAGCTGCTGAGGCCAGGTATGAGCCAGGGGTGTTCCTGCATGGAAGTCCAGAGAGGCCGTTGTGTGAAGCTGTGAAAGTGAAGCTTGTATTATCTTGGAAAATCCAACATGTTGGAGATGCCAGAGTCATGGGATACCTGCCGAGGAAAGTCACAGACCAAGTGTAGAACCAACCCAAGAGAGAGAAGTATGTTGCAGTCAACAAAGCTGAAAGGAGTTGGAGATCTGAAGAGCACTTTGACACCAGACATGGAGATGCAGTTTGGAGTTTGCCCAGCTGGTTTTTGTCTTGCTTTGGTCCAGTATTTCCTCACTGTGCTCCCTTCCCTACATTTTGGTACAGTAATGTATATTCTGTGCCATTGTATGTTGGAAGTATGTTATCTGTTTTTTTTTAATTTTGATTTTATAGGGCATTACAATTAAGAGATTGCATGAGTTTCAGAAGAGACCTTAAACAGTGTTGAGAATGTTAGAGACTACAGGGATTATGGAAGTTGGACTGAATGCATTTTTTTTTTTTGCAATATGATATGGTTACAAGCCAAGAGGGCCAGCAGTGGAATGTGGTGGTTTAGATAAGAATGGCCCCTAGAGGCTCATATATTTGAATGTTTGGTCATCACTACTTGACAGAGATTAGGAGATGTGGTCATTTTGCAGTAAGTGTGGCCTTGTTGGAGGAAGTGTGTCACTGGAGGTAGGCTTTGAGGTTTCAAAAGCTCATGTCAGGCTAGTGTCTCTCTTTTCCTGCTTCTTTTGTATCTGGTATAGAATTCTCAGCTACTTCTCCAGCACCATGTCTGCTTGCATGCCACCATTCTTCCTGCCATGATGATACTGGACTAAACCTTTGAAACNGTAAGCAAGCCCCAATTAAATGCTTTCCATTCTAAGAGTTGCCATGGTCATGGTGACTAAGACACTGACTAAGACAAAGAGTGATAGAAAGAGATTCNTGCCCTTNTGAGCTCATGATGCTTTCCCCCATGTTTCTAACAGAAGTGAATGGTGGATGTGAGCGGCAGATTGCTCTATGAGCCCCTCCTGAAATTCTTCTTTTTAAAAAATTATGTGTATATGTGTGGATCTGTGCATGTGAGAGCAGTGCCAACATAGGGTAGCAGAGGGCATGNGACCTCTTCGNGCTGGAGTTGCAGGTGTTGTGAGCTCCCACATGGGTACTAGAAATAGAACTTAGGTCCCATGGAAGAGCAGGATGTACTCTAAACTGCTCAGCCATCTCTCCAAACCACTAAAATTTTTTTTTTTGTTGTTGTTTTTCTTTGTTTTGTTTTGTTCTGGGTTTTCAAGACAAGGTTTCTCTGTGTATCCTTGGCTGTCCTGGAACTCACTCTATGCACCATGTTGGCCTAACTCACAGAGATCCACCTGCCTCTGTCTCCCAAGTGCTGGGATTAAAGGTGTACACCACTACTACCTGTCTGCCTAAAACTTGGTAATCTTTAAAATATCTTAAGAANTTAAACACCATGGGGTCCCTGGAAACCGTCCACAAATACAGAGTGCATATACTAAGGAAACTTAGGCTGACTGACCTTCTGGAAAGTGGTAGGGAGACTTCACACTGGAAGGAAATCAGTGTTAGTGACCTACACTGTGGAGGACTGGAATTTTTAGAAAGTTCAGGAATGATTTCAACCTCCTTTCCTAGTCTTCTTCTGAATATTGCTACAGGGTTTTGAGGCCATCAAACTTTGGAGGGTCTCAGGGATATATTAGGAGGTCTGCTACCAGACCCCTTTAGGCTCTGCTTGCAGATGATGTCAGCCGACTCATCTGCTAAGGCTTCTGATATCTTCTGAGGCCCCCTCCTGCTGCATCCCTGCTCTCTGCGGGTGGCCNCATGATTGCTTTAGCTCCTTTGTTAATTGTAATTGTTTTCTCTCACTCCTGCCCTCCTCCTATGATATATGCTCTGCCACCAGGTCCCTAATGACTGCGATTAGTGCTTCCCGTGGTGCACAGGGGTGGGCCCGGGCATCACTAAGCTGGGGTCTCCTCGTGCTTCACAGGCTTCCCTGTTTCTTCTGACACCCAGGGAGCTAGCTAGCAGGAATCCTTTGATGGGTTTATTCAAGGCATTCTCCCTCTCATCACACTCCTGGGCAGCAGAGAAGAGGAGCTGGAGGTGGGTGCTACACTAAACTACCAAACACCCCAAACTATCAGCCACATCACCTTATCCAACCCACAAATAACCTGTGAATGTTTATATGCAGATGCTATGTTCCAAATGGATTCCCCCAAAAGCATGTGCTGGAAATGGAACCCCCAGTGCAGTGGGGTCTAGAAGGGGTGGGCAGGGAGGGGCAGGGCCTGAGGAGAAGGTCGAGGGAGAGAAAGGGTGGACCTTGGGGCTCTAGCCTCACAGTGTTTTGGCATTGCAGGACTAAGTTCCCATAAAAGGATAAGCCTTCTTTTGTCTCTGCCTTGGTTACTTTTGTCATTGCTGTGACCAAATACCTGACAAGAAGCAACTTAGAGAGAAAAGGTTTATGATCGCTTACAGTTTAAGAAGCCATAGATGTATCCTGGTGGGGAAGGCGTGGCTATAGGAGCATGAGGCCACCAGAAAGCAGAGGGAGATGAATGTTGATGTTCGCCTCATTTTCCCTTTTTTATTCAGTCTGGGATCCCAGCTTGTGAAATGGTGTCACCTACATGCAGGGTGGGTCTTCCCACCTCAGTTAAACCCAGTGTAGAAACTCCCTCACAAGCATGCCCAGAGGTTTGTTTCCATGGTGATTTTTAATTTTTTTTCATTTATTTTACAAACCAACCACAGTTTTCCTTCCCTCTTCTCTTCTCGTTCCCTCCCCTCACTTCCTGTCTATCCCCCTCATCCACTACTCCTCCCTTCAGAAAAGGGCAGGCCTCCCATGGGAGTCAATAAAGCATGTCACACCATGTTGAGGCAGGACCAAGTACCTACTCCTACATCAAGGCTGGGCAAGGCATCCCTGCAGGGGGATAGGTTCCAAAAAGCCAGTTCACGCACCAGGGACAGGTCCTGATCCCACTGCTAGGGGCCCCACAAACAGACCAAGCTACACAACTGTCACCCACATGCAAAGGGCCTAGTTCCATGCAGGCTCCTGAGCTGTCAGTTCAGAGTCCGTGAGCTCCCATTAGCTAAGGTCAGCTGTCTCTGTAGGTTTCCCAGTCATGATATTGACCCCCGTTGCTCGTACCCTCCCTCTCTTCAACTGGACTCCCGAAGCTCCACCCAGTACTTGGCTGTGGATCTCTGCATCTGCTTCCATCAGTTCCTGGATGAAGACTCTCTGTTGACAATTAGGGTAGTCACCAATCTAATTACAGGGGAAGGCCAGTTCAGGCACCTCCCACTATTGCCACGAGTCTTAGCTGGGGTCTTCCTTATGGATTCCTGGAAGTTTCCCTGGAACCAGGTTTCTCCCTAACCCCAAAATGGCCCGCTCTATCAAGAATATCTCTTCCCCTCCATCCCACCCCCAACTGGACCAACCCAATCCCTCATGTTCTCATTCCTCCCATCCCTTCCCTTCAACCCTCCCCTGCCCCCAGTTTACCCAGGAGATCTCTTCTATTTCCCCTTCTCAGGGAAATCCATGCATCCTTCTTAGGGTCCTCTTTTTTCCTAGCTTGTCTGGGGCTGTGGATTATAGTCTAGTTATCCTTTGCTTTACATCTAATATCCACTATGTTTGTCTTTCTGGGTCTGGGTTACCTCACTCAGGATGATTTTTTTTCTAGTTCTATCCATTTGCTTGTGAATTTCATGATGTTATTTTTTTTTTTCGAAACAGGGTTTCTCTGTGTAGCTTTGCGCCTTTCCTGGAACTCACTGTGTAGCCCAGGCTGGCCTCGAACTCACAGAGATCCACCTGCCTCTGCCTCCCGAGTGCTGGGATTAAAGGCATGTGCCACCACCGCCTGGCGATGTTATTGTTTTTTACAGCTGAATAATATTCCATTATGTGAATGTACCACATTTTCTTTATCCACTCTTCAGTTGACGGGCATCTAGGTTGTTTCCAGGTTCTGGCTATTACGAATAATGCTGCTATGAACATAGTTGAGCAAGTGTCCTTGTGGTATGATTGAGCATCCTTTGGGTATATGCCCAAGATTGGTATAGCTGGGTCTTGAGGTAGATTGATTCCCAGTTTTCTGAGAAACCGCCATACTGATTTCCAAAGTGGCTGTACAAGTTTGTACTCCCACCAACAGTGGAGGAGTGTTCCTCTTTCTCCACATCCTCTCCAACATAGGCTATCGTTAGTGTTTTTGATCATAGCCATTCTGACAGGTGTAAGATGCCAGACTTTCTGTCTCTGCCCACTTTACCCTCTGCCTTCCACCAGGGGGAAGCACAGCAAGAAGGCTCATACAAGGATGGGTCCCTTCCTCTAGGATGTCCCAGTTTCTAGAAGGGTGAGGCATGAATCTCTGTTGGCAATAAGTTAAGCAGCCTGTGGAAATCTGTAAAGCAGCAATAAATGGGCAAAGACAGCAGACATCCCCAGATAGGTCAAAGATGGTCTGTGGGGACCCCGGTCAGAACTATTTTAATGTGTCTCCAAAGCATGTGCTAGTCTTAGGTTGAGTAGCCTTAAGGTGAGTGGCTTCTGTTGGGCCCTGGCTGAGTCCCAAGAATCCTCTCCCAGATCTCAGAGCACCCCACAAACACAGCTCCCCAACCCCTTGTGCTTTGAGATTATTCCTCAGCGTGAAAAGACTGGGTAATATTGGTCCTATGTGTTGCTAGATGTCAGGGTGATATGTCACTGAGTCTTTTCTGTAGCTAGATATCAACCTAGACTGAGGACAGAGACATGCTGGAGTCAGAATGTGTTGATCTTAGTGTTAGGTGGGCCTACCTATCTTAGTCCCAAGACTAAAATAGGGTTCTACCCTTCCTGCCTTGGACTGAGAGGAAGGGCTGGGTTGACAACCCACTGCTCAGCCCCTCTGCCTGTGCAAAGTGGGATAATTTCCTTCCAAACTTGGTTGGAAATCTCATAGTTCCAGTTTTTAGGTGTGGATCTGTTGTGGGATAATCTTTTTGTATGCTGTAAAGATGTGTCTCTGCCAAGGCACCTTCTGATAGGTTTAATAAAGAGCCAAATGGCCAATAGCTAGGCAGGAGAGGATAGGTGGGACTTCCAGGAAGTGATAGGAATTCTGAGAAGAAGAGAGGTGGAATTGGCCAGTCAGACAAGGAGGAAGTGTGATGCATGGTACTGAGCAGAATATAGATTAATATAAATGGGTTAGTTTAAGTTATAAGAGCTAGTTGTGAACAAGCCTAAGCTAAGGTCAAGCTTTCATACTTAATAAAAAGTCTCTGTGTCACTATTTGAGAGCTAGCAGTCCAAAGAAAGATGGACTACATGAATCTGTGATCCATTTTTGATAACCTTTTTGAGTGATTGCAGGTGTATTTGAGGGTTCATTCCTGTGTGTTTACCTAAGGACAAAGATGTTACTATCCAGCTCAGAAAGTGTCAGGAGCCCTGTGCCCGTGAATCTCTGTGATGCTCATGTACCTCTGCAATACCCATGCACCCCTGCAACGCCCAGCACTATTTGTCTTCTGAGGAGGCCTGTGATAAGTGATCTAAGAAACTGAGAGAAAAATCTTCAAACTTAGCAATATTCAACTAGATTTCTAATTAGTTTTAATTGAAGTTAATGCATTCTTCACCCCCCTTTGTTTTTCAATTGACTTCTGCAGATTAAATCAATTTACTTGTTCAAATTAAACCTCAAGATATTAGAAGACATTAAACCACTTACAAGAGTTTTTATTTCAAACTCTGCTGCCAGACAAAATATTTTTTTATAAAAGTCAGTCACCCCTCTTCCTTTTCTGGGGTACAATGGAGTATTCAGAAGCCATGTTCAAGTAAGCCTTAGAAGTTAGATGTTACAGAGACCAGGACCATCATGATCTTAGTGAGCTGTGGGAAGCTAGCTTGCTCAGGACCTTTCTTTGCCTCCTTGACTTATGATTGTTAATAGATGAATTGGTACATGGCTATGCCTTTTTTATGGTTATAATTTTGTATATCAGATTATTTATAAAACTTTCCCTGAGAAGCCAAGGATGATGGTCATTATCGTATGAAGAGTCAAATTTGTTTTAAAAGAAGTGTAGAGTTCAGAAATGGGATGTAGCTCAGTTGGTAGCATGCTTATCATGTACAAGGCTCTGGGTTTGACCCCTAGCACTACATAAACCAGGCATGATGGTGCACATCCACACCTGGGAGGTAGATGGGAAAGGATCAAAAGTTCAAAGTCATCTTCAGCTACACAGAGTTCAAGGCCAATTTAGGCTAAATAAGGCCCTGTTTTGTTTGTTTTAAAAAGCAAATAAAAACAAAACCAAAATAAAAATTCAAAACTATAAGTACACGTAGCAATATGTGCTGTACATGCTGGATGTATACCTGGTATGTGCACAAGAACTTTGTACTTGTCTGTTACCAACAAGCCATCAGAAGACTGTAAGCACCAAATGAATAGACAAGAGCCACAGGAGCCTGGGACAGAGACCAGAGGGCTGTACTCAGTGGAGTTAGATCTGAAATGGGTATGTTACCAGGAGGGTGACTCAGATGGAATGATGGGTAATGGAAAAGATGTCACATAGTGTCTAACCTTAGGGACAATGGGCAGATGTGACAGGACAAGTAGCTGGGAGACTGGAAAGCAGTCTTCAGGGCCTGAAGGTGCATGGGTCACGTCTCCCTGGAGAGGACCATGATGATACACTCATACGTTCACATGCCAAAAATGGGGAACTTTGCCAAGTAAACTGTGACCTGACACTGGTCACGGGCTATATCCTCATTTCAGAGATATTGGAATGTGGAGAGAAAATGCATGGTTGGTATCCAGGAGAACCCCAGAGGCTCTTGTACCCTTGCACCAGTGCCATGGCAGGATGCTGTCCACACTGGGTATGCCAGAAAATAAACCACTTCAAGTCTGAGATTGTGCTTAAAGGACACTGAGATGCTGCCTTCCCAGTCTCTCTTGTTCTCTCTCTCTCTCTCTCCCCTCCTTCTCTCTCTCTCTCTCTCTCTGTCTCTCTCTCTCTCTCTCTCTCTCTCTCTCTCTCTGCATTTCTAATGAGTTTCAGGCTGAAGATATACCCTATAGTATTTATAATATAATTGAATNAGATAGATAGATAGATAGATAGATAGATAGATAGATAGATAGATAGATAGATAGAGACTCCCTCATTTCTTACCTCTGAAGATGCTGCCAGTCCTGTAGCAAGCCTTCTGTGGTGAGCAGCTGAGGCCCTTCAGCCTTCAGAGAACTGAGGCTTGCTGACAATCACATGGTGAACTTGGATGTAGGCAATCTAGCTTTCACTTGATTCTAGGCCTACTGGCATTTTGACAACACTGCATAGGAGACCCTGAGAGGGAAGCAGCTGACTGCTGGTGTGTAACTCTTAAAAACAGTGAGAATAATTTATGGTTTTAAGTTGGTAGGTTCTGAGGTAACTTGTTGCACAGCTACAGATAACCCATATACTTAGGACCCACATATATGGAGCACATCTTTCCTGGGTACATGTAAATCAAGGACTCAGAAATAAATTTATGTAAGTTAGAGCCTCCTTGGGAGATCCAGTGCTTCAGAAATAAGTGCAGAGATTAGAAGCAGGACATTACAGTGGGATATGGATGTGGACAGCATGGTTGGGGGTAGAGATGGTTTACAGGAACTAAGGCATAGGAGGACAAATGTGGAAGCAGTAGCTGAACACCATCTTTCTGCCTTTTCTTGTTCAGACCAAAGTCAAGGTCCCTATGCTGCACAGCAAGAAGACAGTAGGAGTGTGTGACACAGGTGGATTCTCAAGGATGTGGACCAATGTGCACTTCCAGGATTGGGGCAGTTCTAAGTAGGAGGTGGGTCCTGGAGCCCTGCCAGACACCAAGAATAGTTAGCTTTATTGACAAACAGAAGGTGGCCATAGTGATTTTGGGCCCAAGGGTTAGGTAGTCATAATAGTGTTGAGGAACCAAGGATAGCCATTCTTCTGACATTGTGACATGGCGTTGTCATCTACAAATGTGTTGGCTGCATTTATGGCTCTCCTGAGACTCATGCGGCCAGTTGGCCACAGACTGGATACACCTACATCTTTAACCTCACCATGGCATGTAATGCAAGCTTGAGTAGGGGAACCAGGAAAGATGTGGCTCACTTCCAATGTAGGGATATCATTTTGACAAAGCAGAATTTGTTCTGTCTTCTGGCTATTCTCCCAGCTCAGGGTCAGCAGAGGCTAACACCAGTGTCTACTGTCATCACACCCTGTGTCTACTGGTGTCTCAGGGAAGCTATGTCTAACACCAGTCAGAAGGAAGTCCGGGCTCATTCCAGTCCCATTGTGCTATCCTGGGCTATCCTGGGATCCCTATAATAAACAGGTGCCTACACTGAGTCACCCCTCTGGGTGTTGCTGGGACACACTATGGGCTGGGTCCTGGGCCACCGTACCACACCCGGTGTCTACTTTCATCTCATTTCTTCCCATTAGCACTGGTCTCTTGGGGTGTCTACAGGAGCATCCTAGAGTCTGTCTGGGTTGTGCAATGGGGACCGAGATGAGAGTTAAGAGAGATGGACTGAAGGACAGGTGAGGGTGTGAGGAAGACTCTGTGAGGAAGGAGTTTGGGCCTCTGCTAGAGCCCTGAGCAACCTCAGATCTACCCTATAGTTGGGCAAATAGAGCCTTTGCTGAGTTCTGGTTCTCACTGTCCCCAGAGCTCTGGTTATAAAACAAAGCTGGGACATTTATCCAGTACAGGGCCTCAACATGGTCTAGTTCAGTTTGTGGTTTTGCTAATGACATATTGAACCTAGGCTCCTAAATGGGCAAGCCTACGGAAAAGGCCTGGTTTCCTGTCTCCACTACCCAGGCCTGGCTAGTGGTACCTGGTGTTTACTTCTCTGTGCTTTTTGAAGGAAAGAGCTCTGGGTCCTCCTGTTAGGGTGGAGCTACCCATCTGGAGTGGAGGAAGTGTGAATTACCACATGGCTCTTTGGAAAAGACTCTCAGTGAAGTATTTTTGTTCCCTTTTTGATAAAGGGATTTAGTCTTTTCATCTGAACTAAAATATCCTGTGGATTGGATGTGTATGCACATGGAGACCAGAAGGCAGCCTCGGGGCTTGTTCCTCAGGTGCCATCTACCTTGGGTTTTGAAACAGTCTCTCTTACTTTTACCTGGATCTCACCCATTAGGCTAGACTGTCTGACTAGCAAGCCTCAGGAATCCTTGTGCTTCTGTCTCCCCAGGCTGCAAGCACTCACTACTGTGTCCAGTGCTTTTGTGTAGGTTCTGGGTTTTCAAATTCAGGTCCTCATGCTTATGTAGCAAACACTTTACCCACTGAGCCAGCTCAAAGAAAAAAAGCATTTTTTTTGGTACCTGAGTTGGAGAGAAAGGAATCCCTCCTCAATTTAGTCCATTTTGTAAGTATATAGTTGGGAGTTGGCAGGCGAGCGCTCTATTTTTATGAGGCTGAGGTGGGGTGGGAAGGAGGTGAGCTGTTTATTCAAGGTTGTTTGTTCATATTCCTGCACCTGTCGGTCACTGATCGACAGAGATGATTCACCTTTACCTGGATTCTCCCAGTTCTAAGTGGAAGAGCCCTCTCACCCCCTTTGATTCTGCCATCCACATCCCTCTCCCCAGGACTTCTTCAGAAAGCCACATAAGTGACCTGCAGCATTTCACACCACTGGAGAAGAAAACAAAGCCACGTTGGGGTATATGAACATAATATGATTGACATGCCTGTTTACAAGATGAATAGCTGGGTGCTATTTACCAACCTGTGCATTTTATTAATAACATTTTCTTCCCTTTATGTCTTGCAAAAAAAGCCCTGCAGGGTTCGCTTCCTGGCAATATGGCAATCTAATTACCCAGATCATTCTTCCTGTTGAAAATAACTGAAAAGGTTGAAAATCAAAGCCTTCTTACAGCTTCAGTGAGCAGGCAAGAAACCAAGAAACACACAGGGGAAAGCCAAGGGCAAGTGGGACGGGGGGAAGTGAGCAGTCAGCTTACAGCTTGGGGAATATGCCATGTTGCCGAGCTCTGGTTCTCACTGCCCCCAGAGCTCTGGCTATAAAACAAAGTTGGGACATTTATCCAGTACAGATATGCTCCCTGTGTGGATTATAGGTATGTGTAGGATAGTCCCGATGGATGTCCTGAGAGATAAAGCATGGGCAGTCAAGAAAACTGTGCTGGAAGACTCTAGGCATGCTAGGGAACCTGCCCCAGAGTAGTCGTGGCCTGGAGATACACCCAGTGCTCACCACACCACAGTACTGCAGGGAAAATAGCACAGCTCCTCAGCACGCAACAAAAGGCAAATCCACCTACATCAAGCTGGAACCATAGGCCAGTCCTTATATATAGGCTCACATATGGGTGTAACAAGGGTGAATGGTTAATTTTAATGACAATAGACTAGACTAATGATGCCAGCTCTGTTCTGTGCCCCTCCTCGCCTCTGCCCAGCAAAAGTAAGGGTAGATCCTTAGGAAAGAATCTGCCTTGACTTTAGACATTGATTTCCTCCAATAAACTTCTTGGGCAAATAATTAGCTCACAGGATGATACAATACAAGTTACCAGAAACATTTTTGATATCATGAATGAGAGACAACAGAAACAGCAAACAACAGAGAGGGTCTTGAGAGGGTCTTTGATATTGGAATTAGACATAGAGTCAAATGTTTTATGTTGAAAAGTTGAGAAACTTTAATGACCAAAGAGATCTGAAAAAGAACGAAGTTGAACATATAAAAATAAGTGTAATGACTCTCAAAAAACAGTATGGCTAGTTTCATGGCCTGTTTTAAACATGGCTAAAGAGAGAATTGATAAAGTGGAATATAGCTCTTATGTAAAGTCTTGAACAGAAAGAGAAAAGTAGAACCTTGAAAGCAAAGTTATGAAGTAAGTAAAGCATAGTAAGAGCCTCTAACATGGAAGCAAAGGTCATGGTTCAGTGGAAGAGGGCATGCTTGGCATGTGTGAGACTTTAGATTCAATATCCAGTCCCCCTCAGGTTCCCCCAAAGAAAGGAAGTATAACATGGGTTAAACAAGACTTTTAGGAGGGAGAAGAGATGAGAGGCAGGGACATAATTGATGAGACAATGCCTGGCATTTCAGAACTTTCAAGATGCAAATCTACAAATGCAAAGTCCCCCAAATAGACCTAAATACAGAACAACAAAGACCTCAAATAGAACGAAACAGAGAAGTGCTAGTACTTCAAAGGAGCAAGTTATGTCAACAAGTCTCAGCAGGGGCTGAAGGCACATTGCTCAGGACTTGCATAACATGTGCAAGTCCTGGTGTTTGCTCCCCAGCACGGAAGACAAATTTCTCAGTGGCAACAATAGAAGTTAAGTGACAACAAAATACTTTTAGATGAGCTAAGAAAAAGAAAAGCATTTAAAACCCCATCTGGGCTTTTAAAAAAGTGTGACATTGTGATTCATAATAAGAAACAGATATTTTGGTCTTTGTTGCTAGTTCCTGGAACAATACTCCTAAAATCTTTGTAACCCTTTGAGTAATCAGGGTGCCAGAAGTATCCTTTATTCTTGTACTTGGTCCTGGGAAGTGGGCGGGACACAACAAAAACCACAGGTGAATGGTGGCAGATCATGATACAGAATGCATTGTGGGTTAGACTGTCCAGCATCTGGGCCTCTCCTAGATTCTTCTCTTGACCTGTAGATGTTGCATTTAACAGTATTCAACATCTTTAATAAAAAGTTTTTAGCAGTTCAACTTCCTGTTATATACATTCCCATTCCCTGCCCTCCATCTTCTAAGAGAGGACAGTTCACATTAGATTTTAAACTCAAAAGCCTTGGGAGTCTCTGGCAAACTGGATACCCCTGCTCTGTCTATTACAGCTTTTACCTCCACTTACCATCTTTCTCCAAATTAGTGTGGAATGATGGATGTCTTCAAAGCACAGATGTATAGAAGTCTACAATGCTGCATTTGAGAAGCATGGAATGTATTAAGGTACAAAGGAGCCCACACATAAATTTCTAAAATTGACTCCATCATCTGGGTGTGGAGCTGTACATCTGTAATCCCAGCCCTTAGGAAGTAGAGGCAGGAAGATTAGGAATTCAAAGTCATCCTAGGCTACACGGTGAGTTTGAGTCTACCCTGGGCTATATGAAACCCTGTCTCAAAACAAACTAAAATTGTGTATCATGTAAATTATTAACTTCTTAGAGAGATTTGGAAGCAGTACTTGTCTTAGTTACTTTTCTATTGCTGTGAAGAGACATCATGACCAAGGCAACTTACAAAAGAAAGCATTTAATTTGGGAGCTTGTGGTTCCACACCATGGCAAGGAGCACTGTAATAGTTTAGCAGAGGAAGGCGACCTTGGTGGGTTGGAGCCAAGAGGCACCACAAAGTCACACCATGCAACAGAGCTCACATGGGAGATTTATTGGAGGGAGGTGCAGAGGCGGCCTCTGAGGAAGAGCAGAAGGAAAGAGAGAGGAGCGAGAAGGGCTTGCCTTTTATAAGGGATATAGCGATGTACATAGAGAGAGTGCTCTATTTAGTGGCTGCAGCAGCTACAGTCACGTCTTGCTGCTGCTGACGTGTCCTACTAGGTCCCCAGGAGCAGGCCAGTGTAAATGCCTGAATGCTATCTAGCATGGCAATAGCCAGACAGGCATGGTGCTGGAGCAGTAGCCGAGAGTTCACATCTAATCTATAAGCAGGAAGCAGAAAAATGGTGGTAACTGGGAACAAGACAATGGTGTGGGCTTTTGAAATCTCAGAGCCCATCCCCAGTAACACACCTACTCCAACAAAGCCACACCTCCTAATCACCAACAGGGGACCAAGTATTCAAATACCTGAGTCCAGGAGAGGCCATTCTCATTCAAACTCCCATAGTACTAAAAAAAAATAATATCTACTAACATAAGTTGATTTTTTTTAACTCATTGAGAAGTTTGAAATAAATACATGCAAAAGTCTTTTAGCTTCTTCTTAACTGCTGTGGGTAGGATGTGGTTTTCCTCCCACAGTGGAACATCTACTCAAAACATGTGGAGGTGGTGGGAACCATTAAGAGGCAGAACTTAGCCAATAGTGATTAAGGCACAGGGGACACTATTCTCAGAGGGACTCATGCTGGTGTTGCAAAGCAAGCAGGCTTTTCTGAAGGAGTGAGTCTGGCTCCTGAATCTCTCTGACCATCTTTGCATGTGATCTCTCTTTCAGAAATATGCTCCTACCACAACACCTCAATTGTGACCCAGTCAAGGGACCCTCACCAGAGGCTGAACAGATGGGGCTCCCAAATCTTGAACATTAGATAGCAGCCATATTATTTTCCTAAGAGTCAATTTAGCTTCCACATTATGAGCTAAATAATCTCTTCCTTTTTCTTTATTTTAGTTTCTCCAGCTTCAGATCTTATGTTATGGTAATACAAAGCAGACTAATTCACTACTTCATCCATCTTCAGCTCAAAGAAATACCCTCTATTATTAGCAATTGAAGATTTAAAAAAAATTTTAAGTTTTTATTTGTGTGCATCTATCTGTGTCTGTGTGAGTACATGCCATGTGTATGTAGGTGTCTGTGGAGGCCAGAAGAGGGCATAATATCCCTGGAAGCTGGAGCTGCAGGTGATTGTGAGCCTCCCAGTGTGAGTGTTGGGAACACACTCCAGGTTTTCTCAAAGAACAGTCCATCTTAACTGTTGAGCCATCTCTCCAGGGTCCATTAAAAGTATTTGAGATGCCACATTCTGGCATTTCTGAAGGTTCTAAGGTCACATAGATCAGAAGACTCTTAAGATGTATTTAGTGTGATCTTGAGAGTGCTTATGACAGTGGAGGGTAGTGAGAGGGAAATGCTCTCTTACCTCTTCTCTTGCAGACTCCCTGGCCTGCAGCATTAGCCAGTCTTCATGGGTCAAGCTGAAACTCCTGAAGTTCTGGGTAAGTGTAGTTTTAAATCATCTGCTTGCCCTTGGGTGAAAGGCAAGTTATAAATAACTTCATTACACAGGCAAAGTGTATAATTGGCACAATATTTAAATGACTAGTGGGCGGTTTCAGAATGAAAAGCACTATTATGCAACAGTGTGCCTGAGGGACAGTGAGGTCTTGAGGTCTTCAGTAGGAAGGAGGCACCTGGGCCATGAACCTGTTTATCCACCCAGGAACCTGAAGCCGCTCTGGGGACAATGCCTTTATTGCCTTGCGTTAATTTCAAGGCTCAGGAGTTGTAATGAGTTCTAAAACGTGGAAACAAAATAATCTTAGTCGACAGTTTTATTACTAATTACATCTACAAGAATACAGGAGTTCTAGTATAAAAAGCTGGCAAGGATGCTGGAGGCAGGGAGCCTGGCATAGTACAGGCCTAGAATCCACCAGTGAGAGACTGAGGGCATGGAACAATAGTAAAGCATGTGGATAGTATTTATAAGACCCTAGGTTCCACCCATAGCACTGCCAAAAGGGTTGTGGGGAGGCATGCTGGCAAAGATGGTTCAGTGTTTGAGACTATTTGCTGCTCTTGCAGAGTTCAAGTCCCAGCACTGATGCTGGGTGGCTCACAACCACCTGTAACTCTAGCTCCAGTGAAACTGATGCCATCTTCTGGCCTCCTCAGATACTTACACACACACACACACACACACACACACACACACACACACACAGAGTCAGAGACAGAGAGTCAGAGACAGAGAGACAAAGAGAGACAGAGAGAGACATACACACATGATAATATCCATGTTATTGTAGACTCACAATGAATTATTCAAAAATTATTTAGAGTGACCAGACATTATGGTGCAAGCCTTTAATCCCAGCACTTGGGAGGCAGAGGCAGATGNATCTTTGTGAGTTCAAGCCAGTCTGGTCTACATAATGAGTTCCAGAACAGCCAGGGCTACATAATTGGACCCTGCCCCCGCCCCCACCAAAAAAAAATTACAGGTGCTTCCTTACAGATGAAAAAGGTCAATAGGATCGCCACTGAACGCTAGCAGGAAGTAGCTCCATGGTCATGCAGGCAGGTGGGGCTGGGGTTGGCTGGAACCTCAGGTCCTGAGTGCTGATATTCTGTTAATAGGATATGCAGAGCAAGCAGGAGCAGGGTGAGCCTGAGGGGCAGCAGGAGGCAAGTCTGGTTGTAGTCTGGCAGATGACACTTAGAGTAGAACCTAGGGTACAGGCACACGTTCTCTACAAGAGAAGCTGATGGAAGGCAGCCAGGCTGGGTTGTCATATGTCTGGGAGTCACTTGAATATAGAAACTGAATTGAAAAAGGAAATAAAAAATAACATTTAGTAGTCATATGTTACAGACCTCCTGACATCACAGGAAACAAGAAAGCTCCAAAGCAGGTATGTGGAGGTACACGATGCCCAGTGAAACTGTCAGATCCACAGAGCTTTGAGTCAGCTTTCTATACCACCCCCACCCCATCCTGCAGCAAAACTTAACCTGACATGAAGCTCCTATGGCTTCTTGTTGGTGAAGTGCCTCCTTTTATAACTTTACAGTAAATGAGAGGCAGTCACTGGAGAGGAAATTAGGAAATGTACTTCAGAGTAGAAATTGAAAGCCACCTATGTCTGGCTACCCAGCTGTGAAACTATTGATACTTCACTGTAGCTCTTGCCTCCCTGTGTATCTACATCTCTGCCTTTGTGTGTGCTGCCGTCCACCTGCCTGTAATACTGGACATGTATGTACACTGACATGATGTAGGGCTATCTCGTTTGTAGGGGAAGATTAAATTATTTTGTACTTTCTTTTCTTTGTGTGTGTGTGTGTGTGTGTGTGTGTGTGTGTGTGTACTGTGTAGTGTATGTGTGTGTGTGTATCCTGTACCTAAGATTTCTTTTTTATCAAATACGAATATCACGAAATTTTCTCTACTTTGTGTCTTATGTTTTCCATTCCTTTTATTATCTTCTTCCATCAAAAGAAGCTCATTTTAATGTGATGGGACTGTCAATCTTTCTCTTTATGATTGGCATTTAATACACCCTCACTTAACTAGTGTCTCTGAATTCTTCTCTTGTATTACCACGTGGAAGCCTTGTTTTGCTTCTCAAATCTACACTCTACACGAGCTTGATTTTTTCACACATCATGGTTTATTCATTTGTTTATTTCACCATGCAGACATAGGATAGGTTGTCTTAGAGTTCCTATTGCTGTGAAGAGACACGATGGCCACCGCAACTCTTATATAATGTAATATTATATAATAAAGGAAAACATCTAATTGGGGCTAGGTTACAGGTTCAGAGGTTTATTCTATTGTCATCATGGCAGGAAGTGTGGTGGCACACAGGCAGACATGGTGCTGGAGAAGGAGCCGGGAGTTCTATATCTGGATTGTTAGGCAGCAGGAAGAGAGGGAAAGAGACACTGGGCCTGGCTAAAGCATTTGAAACCTCAAAGCTCACCCCCAGTGACACACTTCCTCCAACAAGGCCACATCTACTCCAACAAGGCCACATCTCCTAATGGTGTTACTCCCTATGAGCCTGTGAGGTCCATTTTCATTCAAACCACCACAGTAGGCCAGCACCAATTATTGGGAAAGCCGTACCTTCCTCCAGTTAAAAATGTTTGTTTAGAGCCTGGAGAGAGGGCTCAGTAGTTAAGAGCACTGGCTGCTCTTCCAGAAAACCCNAGTTCTATTTTCAGCTCCCACATGGTATCTCACAGCCATCTGTAACTCTAGCTCTGGGTATTCAATACCATCTTCTGGCCTCAGTGGGCACCAGACCTGCACATGGAGCACAGACATACATGCAGGCAGAACACCCATACCCATAAAATAAAATAACTTAAAATATCTTTTGTGAAAAAAAGAAAATTCAAGGTTCTGAATATTGTTAGTTGTCTTCCAAAAAGAATCAACATTTATTATTTATTTATATATTTATTTTGGGCACTGAAGATTGAACCCCCAGCCTCACTTGTACTAAGTGTACTCTGCCATTGAGCCACCCCCAGCCTAGGGTGAGGTCTCACTTCCCAAAGTGGCTGGAGCAGATGGTGCTGTTGTGGGGGCAGAGTTGATTGGAAGTCAGGCATTTTCAGCCCTGTGTGGGAAGGCTTATATTATCAGTTTATTTGCCCTTTTGTCAAACACTCTTTGGGTCCCAAACCCAGGCCTCGGGGCCCATTGGACCTTCTCTCCTTGGAGGGTCTTAGCATTTTCTCCCACTCTGAGGAAGAATGTAATGCTTTCCACTTCTCAGCCTCTTGCTGCTTTTCCTTTTGTCTTCTTGGCCTTGTAGGTGCAGTGCTGGCCTCAGCAGATGGCTTCTCAGAAAGGCAGTGCCAAATGACATCTCACACAGTGTGGCTCTCCTCAAAGCAGAGGCCAGGGGACATTAAGCGGTGCTCTCATTTCTTGTTTGTTGTTGTGTTAAAACACCCTGAACAAAAGCAACTTGGGAGAGTATGCCATCCATCATTGAGGGAAAGTCAAGGGAGGAGCCCTAGCATCATGTCCACAGTCAGGAGCAGAGACAAGCAATTCCATCCTCACTTGCTTACTTGCTGCTCATGCACAGCTAGCTTTCTTCATTCTTATATAGTTTAGAGCCCAGCCAAGAAACTGTGCCTTCTGTAGAGCGAATCTTAAACGGTCTTATTAATTGAAAACACCAGGCCAGGTATTGAGGTAAATTCTGAATGATCAGAGAGACAGAACAAGCCACAGCCAACCTCACCTTGCCAACTACTTTCTGGGATTAAAGGCATGTGTCTTTCACAAGCAAAGACATGAGATCTCAGGTACTGGAATTAAAGGTGTGTGCCACTGGAATTAAAGGTGTGTGCCACCATGCCTGGCTGTTTCCAGTGTGGCCTTGAACTCACAGAGATCTGGATGGATCTCTGCCTCGGGAATGCTAGGATTAAAGGCATGTGCTACCACTGCCTAACCTCTATGTTTACTCTAGTGGCTGTTCTGTTCTCTGACCCCAAATAAGTTTTATTAGGGTACACAATATTTTGGGGGACATAATATAATCACCACAGCCTTCCACATTCACAGTGCAAAGGTGAGTCTTCTTGTCTCAATTGGCAAACAAAACAATCCCCACAGACATGCCTCTGGCCAACACAATCTAGATAATTCTTCCATTGAGACTCTCTTCATAGGTAATTCTAGGATGTGCCAAGCTGATAGTTAAAACTGACAGCAATCTGAGGTCTTGTTATTGCATGGTTTTTAGACCTAGTAAGTCTACAAGGGAGTGAAATTCTGAATTCCTGACAGTTTTGATGGAGCTGATGAAATGGCCTGTAGCTCTTTGAGTGGCAAGCATCCAAGTCACTGCAGTTTTTGCTATTTGTGCCATACAACTCATCATTAAAAAACAAACAAACAAACAAACATAACACAATGATTTGACTGGCACAGGCAAGGAACAATACCCTCTACCTAGCTTGCCACTTTGTGAGGCTGCAGAGAAGTGGCCCATGAGAATCCTGAGCTGATAATTCCTCTTATCTCCCCTTCTTATGACAAGAGGAGGATCCAGGGGGAGCTTCTGACTCCTGTGGAATCTTTACAAAGACTCCCCATTAAGGAGAAAGTAGGAGGGTTGTGCAGAGACCCCACAGATGTGTCAGAAGTGAGAACTGGCTGATTCTAAGACCCGGCAGTTTACAAGGTTCTCTCTTACTTGGATGGGGTTGCTGGATGGTTAGGTCTGGAAAACTCATAAAGGATCTGACAATTCCCTGTGACCTGTGTACAGACTGAATAATAAAATATGTATTAGATCCTGTCTACAATTAAGTGGAGTGGTTACTGGTTTAATCAATACCCAAATGGTATTGATTGATTGGCTGGGAGGGTGTCTAGGACTTTGTGTGCAACTGTTTCACGCTCAGCATACAGCCCTGGCTTGGAGCGAACTTAGATGAGAAAGATGATTGTCAGTATCCTTCAAAGTCTAGAGTCCAGTGGCTTTTTAGGCGGCCTCTCAAACTGACCTCTGTCCTCTTCCAATGTACAAAGCTCCAGTGACAAGGTGTCAGAAAAGAAGGGATTGGAGCAACAAGGGGACAACAGGAGTCTGATCCACATGGCAGAAAAACCTTCACAGCCAAGTCTTGACTGCGACTTGGAAACTGGTGACATCTTTATATCAGCATCTGTGTAGACATTGAGAATGGGCCTACTTGGAGCCAGAAAACCCAAGGGCCAAGCTGAGAGGCCCTGGGTTTTTTATGTCTCTGGCTGAGGTCTTGGTTGCCATAAAGAGGGCATGTGGTAGGACTGTTGATAGTCACTGGCATCTACACAGAGCTCTCAGCACACTGAGTGTCTGGTTTTATTTCTATTACTGTGATAGAATACCCTGACTCATGCAACTTTAAAGGAAAAAGAGTCTACTGGCTTATCCTTGAGGGCCAGGCTGGCCTGGTGCTTTCCCCTGAGACCTGGATATATGGAGAAAGAATATAGTTCCTTTTCATAGTTCCAGGAACATGCTTGGCAAGGCCAGGGCCTTGGAGGATCTTCAGTTTTAGATCCTGAAAACTTAATTTTTCCCCCACTTGAATGTCTGTGGTTATGAACCCCAAAGCTAAGTGCTCGATTTATGACATAATTGAGATATCCTGTGTTCCCTTTGCACAACATTGCATGATTAACTTCCTGCTGATGCTGTCCCATTGTATGATAGTTCTTGCTGATTCTATCCCATTCCGGCCCCCCCTGCCCTGCAAACTGTATAAGATGCTGTACTTAATGAACTTGCTTGATATAAGCCATCAGCTTGTCTGAGACTTCCTGATCCTAACTTTCTTATCTTCTTATTTTCTCATCCCTAGTTGGTCCTCCCCCTCAGGACCCCGTCACTGAAGAACAACCTGCTGGTCTAGGTCAGTTTACAATTCCTGGTTACCATCCATCACTGCAGGGAAGTCAAGACAGGAGCTTGAAGCAGCCGGTCACATCCACGGTCACCAGTAGACAATGAAAACTCTTCCAAAGGCACTGCCTACTTGGTCTTCTGATGTGAGCAGCTCTTCCCATTACCATAGTTTGAAGCACTTTTCTCTTTATGGCCTTAAAGATCAGAAAACGCACATAGGTGTACCTGAGTTTTGGTCTAACTCTGGGTGGCTACTCTTCTTTGAGATTCAGGATCTAAAGCAGAGCACACATGCTCCTTCTTCCTACTTCTGTGTGGACACCCGTGATTGATCCTGGAGTTCAAAATTCCTTTTCCTTCTCCCCTGTACTCAGGAGCCTGAGAATTAAACTGATAAAGTGCAAACCATTAAGATTTTTGTATAATAGCTTATTCAATGTAAATTTTACAGGGCAGGAGATCTTTCCTAATGGACAGGATGCAGGGAGAGTTATAAGTCACAGCAGCAGTGATAAAGGAAACCAAGAGGACTGGTGGAGTCTGAGGGGACACACAGCATCTGTGCAGGGTCCTGAAGGAGTGTGAGCTGGTGTGAGGGGAACTGATGCACATTCCCAAAGCAGTCAGAGTATGGAGGTTATGGTTGGGAGTGGCTCAAGATGGGGCCAGCTCTACAGGACTGTAGGAACTATGGAGAGAAGCTGAATTTTGTTTTAAGGGCCATGGGAAGGCATTGAAGGTGCTGGGCTGGAGGTAGACGCTGAATGCCTGTTGGCCTCCATGAAACAGGAAGACCAGGAACATGTGTAACTGTGGCATTCAGTTCAGCCTGGGTGACTTAGAAAGGAAACAGGTTTATTCTTGCTTGTATCTGGAGGTCAAAGTCAAGGGGCTGCAGCTGATGGCTTCTTGCTGGCAGAAGGGGCACAAGGTATGGTCTGATATGAGACAATCAAGATCTCTATGAAAAGAGAAACAGCTGAATCAATGATGGAACCCAATCCTGCCTGGCTGTTTAAGAAAAGCAGGAGGCTAAATATGCTGACAAGGACATACGTTGGATATGTTCTTTGGTAAAAGAAGCAGGGTGGAGTCTATTACACACAGCAGGACCCACTGAGGCACTTCTATGCTTTTAATATATTCTATGTTGTTTTGTGCATTGTCCTCTGCTTTGTTCATCCTGTACCCCACGAGACCCAGGTCTATAATTTTCCTGCAGGAGATGGTTGCCTTGGCAGTTAATTGCTTCTCTAATTTCTTTCTAAGTNTGAGCAGATGACCAAATCAGAAGGCAAGAGAACATGAAGACGGAATATGCTCACACGGAAGGAAAGATTATGGCAATTTTAACAAATACAAAGTGGTTCTGATGTGGTCCGTATACCTCACCCTTAACGCAGTGAATGAGTGTTAAGGTGGATATTGTGGTGCGTACTGGTCAGTCCAGCAGTTCCAGCATTTGGGAAGCTGAGGCCATTTGGATCATAAGTTCCAGGTCAGCCTGTCTTAAAAAAAAACTCGTAAAAACAAAACCCCACCAAAATATTTTAGAGAGAGAAGAGAGAAAAAGGAAAAGAGAAGAAGAGAGAAAGGCAAGGAAGAGAAGAAGGAGGAGGAGAAAGAGAAGAGAGAAGAGGAGGAAAGAGGGGAAGAAAAGAGGAGACAAAGGGAGGAGAGAGAAGAAGAGTGAGAGAAGTCAGGGAAGAGGGGAGGGGAGGGGAGGGGAGAGGAAATAGAGGACACTTGTGGTTGACTCCTTACAGTGTGTCAGCTGCAGGGCTGGGTCCCAGGACTCAGTGTGAGCACTCGCAGTGTGCCACACATGAGCTCACAGTCTGTGCGCACAGCTGAGGCTCTCAGACTGTGGCCATTCTGGAGACTTCATAAAGACAGACCCTGCCTTGAGGAGGTTTATTCCTGAGTTTCCAGGAGTCAGAGCCTAGTAGAAGCAGATTGGAGCTTGGGGAAAGGGAACACAGATATGCGCTTTGCAGCCAGGCTTTGGGAGCAGGCAGGAAGAGGCCAGGGGACCTTGAGACCAGCCTCAAGTTAGAGGCTGCCCTTCCATGAACCATTTGTCAGTGGTCACTGGAGGGACTCACAGAACCCAGAAAAGCTGCTACACTCAGGTTTAAGGAAATGGGTCAAAACCAGCACAGGGGAAGGTGTAGGGGTGTGTGTGGCGAGGGGGGTGACATGCAGATCAGTCCTGCTGACAGGTGTCATCTCCTTGTGGGTTGTGCAGATGGTACCCCATGGAGCATAGCTCAACAGGGCTTCTTCAACCACTGGCCATTTAAGAGTGCCTATGTGTTTGGTCTCAGCCCTTCAGTCTCCAGTCTCCTCAAAGGTCCAACTTGGATGGCATGGCCTAAGATACCACAAAAACATACATTGTTAACATAAACTCCCTGGTGTGGCCTGAAGCTTCAGAATATAAAGCATCTGCTATCTGGGTGGCTATTCCAAGGCCTTGGAGCCCATCTCTCTAGAACTGTTTAAGAATGTATAGGGTCCATGCAACTCAGGCCTGCAGCTCTGAACCCATATTGGTATGGATGTCACTATTGGCCAGAGTCCAGAAATCTAAAAGGAGTGACAGTCAGGAAAATAGGGATTTTCATTACCATCCTTTCCAAAATTCTGCTTTGCCTAACTCTTTAGTCCTGGCTTCTTGCAGCCCCTGGGAGTTTGACCACAGCTGGTGAGGCGGGAGCAGTGAATCTCTCACCTTCCGAGTCACTAATCACCTCCCAGAATTGGAAGGAAGGTAAGAATCCAGTCTCTTTGATCAGTTACTCCGCCTTCTGGTTACATTGCGGTGTTCCTGGGGGCTGGGCCAGCTCAGAAAGGACACATATGGTGATCTGTGGGCCGCCTCCAGGGTTCATCTCAGCACTTGCTGTTTAGTGTACAGATGGTGCTCCAGATATGTCACCCTCCCCGCCATGCAGTTGCTGCAGAATGAGCTGCTATCTCCCTGTCCCATGCTCTCCTCTCCTTTCCCAGGAGTCCCCACCACCATCAAACAATGCTTATTCTAGCAATGTCTAGCGTTTCTTGATTAGCTTATAGGCCTCAGAGTTTTATCAAACAGCTTCTCTGTGCAACTTCCTAAAGACATTCAGGCAGGGGGGTAGAGAGATGGTTCAGTGCTGTCTTAGTTAGGGTTTCTATTGCTGTGAGGAGACACCATGTTATGGCAATTTTTATAAAGGAAAACATTTAATTGGGCATGGTTTACCATTTCAGAGGTTTAGTCCATCATGGCAGGACATGGCGGTGTGCAGGCAGACATGGTGCTAGAGAAGGAGCTGAGAGTCCTACATTTTGATCCACAGATAGCAAGAGTCTGTCCCACTGGGCTTGGGATATATCAGACCTGCTTCCACAGTGACATACTTCCTCCAACAAGGCCACACACCGCAGTGGGTAGCACTATGTACTAGTCTGGCAGAGAACCTGAGTTTGGTTACTAGATTCCAGTAACTGGGAGATTCAACACCTCTGGTGTTTTCTGGCATAAGCACTCATGTGTACATGCA
>LZPO01075956.1:59635-74084 GCA_001675575.1 Neotoma lepida
ACACACACGTAATTGAGAACAAAATAAATCTTAAAAGAAAAAAAAAAAGACAACCTGGCAAAGAGGCTGAGTACTTTCCCTGTGAATGTTTTAAATACATTTGAACAAAACAAATGGTTGTCTGTCTGTTTGCTTGTTTGCTTTGAGACAGGGTCTCAAGTACCTCAGGCTGGCCTTGAACTGTAGCAGCCACTGGAGCTGGCTCTCTCTGGGGTTCTTGGGGCACCCCAGGTAAAGCCCTCCGCTTGCTGACTTGGAATCTAACACAAGATGACTCAGAGAATGACTGAAACTCATTATGTTGCCAAGGATGACCTTGATTCCTGATCCTCCTGCCTCCACTTCTCAAGTGCTGGGACCACAGGCATATGCCATCACACCCAACTTCAGACTTAGACAGAATCAAAAGCAATTTCCACCAATTGCCACAGTAACAAACTGTCTAATCATGCCTTTCCTATCGTCGGACTCCACTTTGGGATGAGATCTTTTTCAGTCACCTCCAACATTTCCATGGCTGCCATTCATTGCATCTTTTCTTTTTAGGGAGATGGAGTATGGAGTCTGAAAACAGTTTCAGGTGGCAGTGTCCTTTGGCGAGGGCCTTTTAGTCTCTTATCAGATCACTTCTCCTTTGCAGCCTTCAGCAAAGCCACAGTGTCTTAGGTTCCAGCACTCACATTGGTGCTGTGAACTATTTAACACCTTTTGGGCACTTCCTATGCTGACTTATCACTAAGAGCTTTGAAAGTCACACTGAGTTCCCAGTAATGAGAGCTGACTTGGGAGGCCCTGAGCCATTCTGTGCTCAGTGGACTGATCCTAGACTCCAGACTCAAAGCCAGTGCCAGTAGAGTGGAGGGCTTTAACTGGGGTGCCTCAGACTCCCAGAGACAGCCAGATTCGATGGTTCCTGCAGTGTTCCTCATTCCCGGCAGTCAACTCCACAACAGAATCTTGCTTTGAGCCTGTGTTTACTGCACGTGAAGATCGGGTACCCTGGATCCCAGCAGGGTCCTCAGGCAGATTGCATTGTGCACTGTTTGCCAAGCTTGCCAGTCTCTTCTAAGACTTCTTCTCACCGGGGTTTTATATTTGGAAAGACAAGGGTCAGAGGGACCTGTACTTCTGAGAGGGCAATTCCAACTCACACTGTGCAGCATGGAGCACAGGGCATAGGAGAGCCACACTCAAGCCTCTTGGAAGTGATGAGTCAACAGACCTCTTGAGGCAGGCTTTCCAGAACCTGGAAAAGCCAACACATCTTGTGAATGTGCCAGAGAACAATGGTATGCAGAACTGCTTAATTGGCCTGAAAATATAGTCTCTGTGTGGTATGTGATATATGTGTATAAGTGGTATAGTATATGGTGTTCTTGTATGTATGAGATGAGTGTGTGTAGTATTGTGTGGTGTATAATGTGTGTGAGTGGTGCTGTAGGAGGAATGTGGTGGTAGTGTGTATGTAGTATATTTGTGTATGTGGTGTGGGGTGTGTGTGTGTGTGTGTGTGTGTGTGTGTGTGTGTGAGAGAGAGAGAGAGAGAGAGAGAGAGAGAGAGGGAGATCTAGTTCCTGGTCCTGCCCTTCATTGTCATTATTAATACATGAGTTAGGCCATAAAATCTACAACTAGATGTACTTCATCCTTGGTGTGACCGATCTTAAAAAGAGATCAAGACTTGGAAACGTCTGTTGCTACAGAAACCATCCTGCTGCACTTCCCAGCTAAGACCTCTGCGTGCTGTTGGTTGTCATCACAGACCAGTCTGTTCTCAGTTTCACCAAGGGATTTGTGTCCCTGAGATGGTGGCTCTGGCTTCCACTGTTAACAAGCTCTGAGTATCATCTATGTTACAGGAGACTGTAGTCTTGAAACAATCTCTTGGTCCCTCCTCACCACAGCCTCAACAGCAGGAACGAGGGTCTGAGGAGATGGCAGTGAATGAAGTGCTTGCTGTGTGAGCCTGAGGACCCAAGTTCAGTCCCCAGCACACATACTAAAAATCTATGGTATGCCCCCACCCTGTACCTGGGGTGGGGCAATGACAGGCAGATCCTAGGGCCATGCATCCCTGAGACTCACTGGCCTTGCAGCCTAACTGAAAAATAGTGAGCTCTGGGTTAGTGAGAGACTTTATCTCAAGGAAATAAGGTGGAGAGTGATAGGGTAAGACACCTTATGTCCTTGGACCTCTGCATGGGTATAGACATGCCCCCTACCCAAATGCACCCTGTACATGCATACCCCCCCACACAAATGCACACTGCACATACATACACCCACACACAAATGCACATTGCACATACACACACTCACATACATAAATGCACATGCCCCCATGAACAAATGCATACTGCACATGCATACCCCACACACAAATGCACACTGCACATACATACACCCCCCCACAAATGCACACTGTACATGCACCCCTTCCACAAATGTACACTGCAATACACCCCCATGCAAATGCATACTACACAGGCACACTGCCCTCCACAAATGCACACTGCATATGCACATCCCCACACACAAATGCACACACCCCATGCACAAATGCACACTGCACATTCATACCCACCCACCCACACACTCACACAAAGAGCAGGAAAGAGACAACATTAGGAGCAGCTCTGTGAATATGTTCCCTGCTCAAATGTAACTTTTGGGATTCATTTGTCCATAAACAGTCACCATGCTTTTAACAGCCTGACTCTGAAACAGATGAGTTCAGTACATCCCTATCAACTTTGAAGCAAAATTGGAGCCTTTTCTTCATAAATATTTTAACACTTTTATTGTTTATTTTGGCATATTCTTTATTGGGAAGTCACTGTAACTTTGAAGCCTTTGGGTTATCTTTATAAAACTTGGAAAGTGCACAGTCCTTGTTCCTTCTGCTACGCTGGAGATAAAATGTGTTTAAGGCAGAGAGGCAAGTTCAAGGTTACTCACCATCTCCTAAACCACAAATGCTCAGCAGGCATTGATTAGCAGCTGCTCAGTGGCTACTTGATCAATTCTAGTGACTGAGACAAAGGACAGTGTGTGATGGTCTCCCTCCATGGGCTCAGAAGCAAATCCAGTCAGCTATCACTTAATGGTGAAGATATACTCCGAGGACGGTGTCCTTAGGCTGTTTTTATGATGTATTAATGTAGCACACTTACCCAAACCTAGGCAGCGTAGCATACTCACCCACCCAAATGCACACTACACATACATACATCCCCATACATAAATGCACACTGTACATGCACCATCATGCAGACTGTTGCAGAGCCTTGGACACATGCTACAGCCTTCCAGGCTCTTTGGCTCCATGCTGCAGCCTGTCAGGTCCCTCAGCCCCATGGTACAGCCAGTAGCTCCTTGGCTACAATCCTGGACAGTCTGTTGCTGCGTAAAATTCTGCAGTGGCTCTACTAAAATGGTATTTGCATATCTAAAGAGACAAAAGACAGAGTAAAAATTTAGATCATAGCAATTTTTCAGCACCATCATTGTTAGCAGAAACATCACTGTGTGGCACCTTGTGGGAGTTCATAGTGCCACCCTGTCCAGTGCTGTGACTCACTCTAAGTTGCTCATAGGTGGCCCTACTTCAAGCATTGCCATAGTCTGTGTTCCTGGTCTCCAACAAGATCTGAGACAGTAGGGTCTGGGATGAGACCACAAAGAAGCTGGTAGCCAACCTGTGTTTGTCACCAGGATCCAAAATACCTGCTTTATTCAAAGAAGGCATTCTGCCAATATTTGCTGAATTAATGAGTGATGGAGGAAGTAGAATCCCGAGGCTACTAGCTCAGATAGTAGAGGCTTGGACAGGATCTGTGACTGGCCTCTTGCCCTCCCCTTCTGTGTCCTTCCTCTCTCCCCTCCTCTTCTTTCCCATACCCTTTCCCCCCCTTTTGTGGTGCTAGAAATGAAATTCAGGACATCCTGTAAGCAGGCAAGCTCTCCACCCCTGAGCATTACCACGGCTCACCCTCACTGCTTTTTAATCTGTGACATGGAGAGGACCATGTTCCCCAGCAGAAGAGATAAGACTTCCTAACACCGAAACTTAGTAGGTGCTCAGGAGTAGATGTCAGAACGGGAGAAAGAGAATCTAATGTCCATCCTGTCTTCTGACTGAGAAAATTCAGTAGTCCCTGTGGGGGCCTGGCTCTAAGATTCCTAGTGATGGCAAATCTATGGGTGCTGTGCTACTCAGTGTTCTATTGCTGTGAAGAGACACCATAACCACAGAAACCCTTACAAAAAAAGAGCATTTAACTGGGGCTGGCTCACAGTTTCAGAGATTTACTCCAATACTGTCATGGCAGGAAGCATGGTAGCATGCAGGCAGGCATGGTGTTGGAAAAGTAGCTGAGAGTTCTACATCTGGATCCACAGGCATCAGGAAGAGAGACACTGGTACCTGGCTTGGGCTTTCGAACTCTCAAAGTCCACCCTGAGTGACACACTTCCCCCAACAAAGTCACACGTCTTAATCCTTTTAAACAGTGCCACTCCTTGACTAAGCATTCAAACATTTGAGCCTGGGGGGCATTCTTACTCAAAGCACCACAGGTGCTCAAGCCCCTTCTATAAAGTGAGCACACAGACCTCTCCCACCCTTCAACCTTTCTGCAAGCATGAACAATACTGTAATGAGTGTAGAAAGAGAGTCCAGGACAAACCCCAGACCCTCCACTGGGGACCAAGAGACTTGATGAATCAGGCCTGTGAAAACGTAAAGCCCAAGGAGGGTACTGGGCCATGACCCATCCCTGCCCACCACCTCTAGCTTATTGAGCCCCTCCAGGTCCTCCTTTAAACAGACTCTGGTTTTTGGGCAGGGAAACCACTGGAGTCCCTGAGTCTCCGATCCCAGCAGAGCCCTCTTTCCCATGTCCCTTAACTTTGAGAAGTTGGGCCCGAGGCCCTCTTTCCCCCACACTGTCTGTGCCACCAGCCAAGTAGAGGCCTCAGCATTTTTGTTCAGTTATTGTCAGCCCTGCAGGCTCTCAGGCCTGGGCCTTTCCTACCCTTGTTCTGTTGCATTCAGAGTTCAGTCTCGCTTGGGCTGTTCATAGTCACTCTGAAAAGCCGCCACCACTCCATTCCCCAGGAAAGTGGAACACAGAAACATTAAAGAACATTTTCAAAGAAAAAGGTCTGCTCACAGGATCATGAGGTCAATTCCTTTCCATGGGTCAGCCAAAAATAAGCTTCCTACCTCCTCCAAGAAGCCCATTCTGCCTCTGCCTATCTGCCACCTGCCAGGCTGAAGAAAGAGAGAACCACATGCTACTTTGTCAGGGACACAGCAAGGTCAGTCCTAATTCTCTAATCCATGAAAACCCCAATATTGTTCACTGGAAAATGTGCTTCTGATTGAAGCAGACAGAGCCGAGGTGGGTAGCTAGATGAAAAACAATCAACCCCCCTTCTAGAACATGCAGTTAGTAGGCCTGGATACTCTAGGCAGCAACAAAGCTTGTCTTCCATCCCCGTCTTTAATCAGACATGGAATTTGACAGAAATCTCTAGCAGAAGACTGTGAGTGCATTGGGCACCCGGGCCAGAGCCAAGAGGTGCAGTGGGTACATGCAGACTTTAGGGTACAGTGCACGGGACTTCAGGGAGAGTAACTGAGACTCTTCTCCTCTAGGGGTCTACAATGTTAGCTCCTACTCCCTTCTCAAGTTATGGTTTCTAACTGTTCATTTACCAACAGCAGTGAGTGCTGAAGCACCAAGGGGTGGCTCCATAGCCCACTGGATGTTGGTTGGGCCCAAGTCTGCTCTCTCCAACTTCTGCTTCACCTCTTCCTGAGGACTAGGCTCTATGGTCCCCATTTGGGCCACAAGTCTTTCCTATACCCACCGTATTGGTCCTATATTTTGTCATGATAATGAAACAGTTGAGCCATATGCAAAGATGGCGTTTGTGTAGTTCTTGGTTCTGAGGGTTTAAAGGCATGACACGATGTAGCAGGGCTCTGGTAAGGATCTCTTGGCAGATGGTGACACAGGGTGGGAGTACAGGAAGACGAGATCACATTTGGAAACAGGATGCCAGAGAGAGAGACTCGAGGGTCAGCCTCACTCTTAGAACAACTCACTCTGGCCAGAGCTCAGGAGTCTCAGACAGCTTCCTTAATAAGGACATGCCCCAGCGATCTAAAGACCTTCTGCCAGGCTCTAACTCTTAAGGTTCCACCACCTCTAGCTGCTACCTGAACCCATGAGACAAGCTACATCCAACTGGAGTACCCATAGAGCTTGAAGCACTGGAGACAAGAAGCCCAGGCTTGCAGAGTGAGCCATAGATGCCCCGGTAGCTGGGTCATGCCCATTCAGCTGTTGGACACAGCTCCATAGAGTTGATGTAGACAGCACAGGCTTCCTGGGGGAAGGTGGCTACCCATGTTCTGGGATTATTCAAAGGAACAATGTTGGGGGAGCTGCCCACTAGTGCCTCTAATTGTCAGCTTCTTTGAGAAGCTGGTTCCTGCCTCTCATATCTGCTACCTGTCAGGCGAAAGTGAGAAAGCTACATGCCACTTTGTCATAACTGACCTAAAAAGGTCAGTTCTGATACTCCAAATCCAGAAACCCCCAATATTGTTCAGTGGAAAATGTCCTGACTGAGGCAGCCAGAGCTGAGGGAAATGTCTAAATGACAAGTAATAGCTTCTTCTAGTGTCCACAGCCACAGGACCTGTGGATGTCCTGTGACTACAGCATTTAACAAAGTTATTCTTTTATCAATAAAAACCCAGAGTCAGATATAGGGGCAGAAACCTGATAGATCCACAGAGCAACAGAGAAATGATCAGCTGACCCTGCCTCTCCACCTTCCCTGATCGAAAAGGCCCGAGAATCTTTCCAAGACCCTCCTTATTCCTTCTTGTGTCTCTGTCCTAACCTGAGTCTGCCAAAACCTCTATGGTTTATTCTGGCCAGATGAATGTGGACTCTACCCTCTGATTCAAGGTTTAACTTTATTGGCAGTCTTGGAGAGACAGTGCAAACAAATCTCCTGAAACAACAGTCACATGTCCTTTCCTATCCAGTGATTCCCTTGAATCCTAGTTAGCAGTAATTGCCAGCTTGACACAACCTATAACCCAGAATCATCTGAGAAGAAAGCCTTTACTGAGGAATTGCCTACGTCATATTGGTCTGGAGGCATGCTATGATTGTTATCCCACTGTGGGAGGCACCATTCCCTAGGCAGGTGGTCGTGAGCTGTCTAAGAAAGCTAGCTGAACCAAGTGTGGTGGTGCTCGCCTTTAATCCCAGCACTGGGGAGGGAGAGACAGGTCGATCTCTGAGTTTGAGGTCAGCCTGGTCTACATAGTGAGTTCCAGGACAGTCAGGGCTACACAGAAAAACCCTGCCTAAAAGAAAAAAGAAAAATAAAAAGAAAGCTAGCTGAGTATAAGTCAGGCTATGAGCAACTTAGCAAGCAGCATCCTCCACAGTTCCTGCTGCATCTCCTTGGCTGTGAGTGACAAGCCTGCCTTCAAGTTCCTGATTTGAGTTCCTGCCCCAACTTCACTGGATGTGCCTGTGACCTGAAAGTACTAAACAAACCACTTATTGCCTTAACTTGCTTTTGGTCAGTATTTTATCACAGGAACAGAAAGAAACCAGAACACTTGGCCGGAAGCAATGTTGAATGAACCTATTACAGATGGATGAATTGAGTGCTGTGTGAGTCCTCAGGTGATGGCCAAAGTCCTTCGGCAGGAGAGAGTATCCCCTCAGTCAAGTCCTTTGGATGGAGTGGCACACTGCCCCCTAGTGATGGGGCTGAAGGAACATGGTCAGCCTTGGCTGACAGGCATGGCCCCTTCCATTGGGGCTCCACCCACCAAGCTCCAGTGTTCCACTGCAAGGACTCTGAAGGTTTCCACTTGCAAGGATCATTTCTGGTTCCAAGAACAGGACCTAGATTGACTTCTCTGGAAGAAGACTCAGTGGTAGCTCAATGTTAGAGCAATTGCCTAGCATGTGCAAGGCCCTGGGTTCCATCCCCAGAATGGACAAAAGAAAAAAATAGCTCCAAGAATGGGGAGGTAGCTCAGTGGTAGAGTACACCCCTGGGTTAAAACCTCAGTGCATGGTCACACATGCTCACAGGTCAATCTGATGGAGGCAATTCTTCAGCTGAGGTTCTTTCAAGTTTGTCAAATTGACAGCCAAGATTAGCAATCCCAGACCCTATCTCAAAAAAGCAAAAAACAAAACAGAAAAGATAATGATGGTAGAAGCCCCCAAGTCTTTCTTTCCTGTGCTCACGCTGCTCTTGAGTCAAGAGGAGGGTCTGACTATTCTTGAACGTTGGTATGACCAATAGAAGACAGTTGTTCTGGAACATTCTGAGGCCACATTATACCACAATGTATGAGGAAGCCCAGACTAGCCATGGGGCATACATGTGCTTCAGAGTGACAGCACTGGGCAGCTTCTGCCTGCTGGGGTCCCTTCTGCTATGCAAGTATCTCACCCGGGGGCTTGCCTCCTTTCCCTGCGTACAACTCTGCTGTGGGGCTTCTTCACCCAGCATCATGTTCCTGAGAGATGGTATATGTGGACACAGCTCTTTCCTCATGTGAGAGCCCACTGTGGAAATTCATTCATCTGTCCATCAGCTCTCCTAGCCCCACTGACACATAACTGTGACTTAATGAGGGAGGCCCCCTAAGAGAGAGAGCCACTCAGGTGAGTCCAGTTGACTATGGAACTTTGAGGTGCCATGGAATAGTGGCTCTGAGCCACTGCGCCTGGGGCAGCTCACTGCAGAGCGTTAGATAAGCAGAGTGGTGGTGGAGTTTCCCCATCAACTGTTTGCTTTCTCCATGACATGTGGGGATAATGTACATTTTTAATTACCGACATCTTACATTTGAGGAAATCCCATTATGGCTTGTCTTATTTCACAGGGCTGCTATGAGAATTGAATCTCTGCACTAATATAACCATTCCTTACTCTCAGGGTCTGTGAGTGCCGGCAAGTCCCACTGCAGTAGACGGCTATGGCTTTGTTCTCCTCCCCTCCCCCTTCCAGTGCCTCTCTTCCCATTTTCCTTCCTGATGCTGAGGTTCCCAGCCTTCCCTCCTCCTGATATTAAATTTTCTTCCCCTTGTCTGCTTTTCTTAGTAAAAGGGGAGGATGTCAGAGGTAGTCAGAGGCTTCCTAATAAAGTCACATTTCCTTCAAACACCTAACTTTGGATGGCACAAGCCTTCATTGTTCATGTGGAAACAGCCACCTGCTCGAGATCCCAGTGCTTATGTGTGGTTTGTTCAGTTGGAACAAGTCTCATGTTCTTCCTCTGTGACCTTACAGTACAGGAACCTGTAGCTCTGCTCCANATTCCTCTGGCAGACAGCATAGCCAAGTGAGGCTTCATTTCCAGGCTCTGGTGGCTTCAAGGNTCTGTGTGACACTGCCTATCCCCCCAAGAGACTGGTACTCAGCACCACAAAGAGGACTTGAGAAAGTGTGGTAGATTCAGTGTAACCAAGCATAATGGATCCGTATGGATAAGCATTCACAAGGACAAGCCNACTGTACCTGAGCTGAACTTCATCCACAGCTAAATATGGCCAAATGGCTTTTCTTATTGATTTTTGTTGAAGATTTAAAAACTATTATGTGAGGATGTGGTGGAATATGCCTTTAATTCCAGCACTTGGGAGGCAGAGGCAGATGGATCACTAAGAGTTCAAGGCCAACCTTGTCTACATAGCAACTTTCTCAGTCCAGCCAGGGCTACATAATGAGTCCCTGTTTTGTTTTGTTTTTGTTTTTTTTTTAAAGTGTGTATGTAGATTTGTGCATATAAGTGGAGTCACTTATGCAGCCACAAGAGGGCATCAGATTTCCCTGGAGCTAGAGTTAAGGGGGTTGTGAGTGGCCCAACATAGGNGCTGNGCCCTGAATCAGGTTCTTTGCAAGAGCTCTTTGCATTCTTAATTGCCAAGCCATCTCTNCAACCCTTTTCTTAGTTTTTAAACCACGTCTTTTAAAATAATTTTTTTACTGAGGTCTGGGAATGGAGCTCAGTTGGTAGAATGTTTGCTTAGCATGCAGGAAGNCCTGGATATGATCCCAGCCCTACACAAACTAGACANGATAGCACAGATCTGAAACCCTAGTGTTGCGGANGTACAGGCAGGAGTATCAGAAATTTAAGGTCATCTTCAGCTATGTCACAAGTTTGAGGCCAGCATAGGCTACATGAGACCCTATTTCAAAAATATTTATTGAATTATAATAGGTTTATAATGATGCACACAGTATTGTGCACAGTTTGACAAGCCCTTTTGGGCAGGTCCACTGGGTTAAATGGTACCCATGTCAACAGCCAGATGCCAGCTGGCCCAGACTTGTCACTGGCCAGCAAGTATGGCCTCTGTGTGCCTGCTTCTCACACACAGGAGCTCACCTCTTTCCCTTCTTCATACAAACCTGTGTTCAGCTTCTCACTCCCCATCATGNTGTGACATTACCCATGTGGTGTGNGACAAAGCCTGCTCTTCACACTCAGTATGTACCACTGTGAGAACCAATGCTGATGTACATCTAAGTGGTTTCCAGGTCTGGGGCATGGTGGACACATTGCTCTGAGCTCTCACACACACCTTGGTGCACTTGGCTTACGTTTCTGCTGAGCTTCCACCTGTAAATGCAAGTTCAACCCTAGTAAGTATTGCCAGTGTTTCAACCCGACCGTGCCAGTGAACACATCATCCAACTTTGGGGGAGCACTCCTATCCCTACCCCNACCAGGGAGGACTTCCTGTTTTCCATCTGTCTCCAGTTAGCCAAAGACAGTTCTCTTGCACTGATCACTGACTCCAAGCCAGAGACTCCACTTAGTGTCCCATGCACCTTAAACCTCCTAGGAAGCCATCCTCCTTTTCACTAAGGTAGAAGTAAGTTTTCACCCATCCAGAACTGTGTGGCCAGCAGTTGATCCCTCCCTGGCATGTGACTAGCGGGTCAAAGCATCACTGCTCTAGGACAAAGCTATAATCATAAGTAAAGCTCTTGGTGAATCTGTGGGTCAGGCTAGTCAATTAANTATTGAATCTGANGANGTCCTAGGAGCTCGCAGATTTACAGGGGGTGGTCAGGTAAAGGCAGAGTCTGANATTGTGCCTGAAGTGGGAACAGTCTTACAGAGGATGAGACCTNTAATGAGTCCATCTGATATGGAGATCAGAGTAACTCACACTTGGCTCCCTTTTATCACTGAGTCAGTGGACACCACTGGATACCAGTAGATACATATCATGCTGAGGCTATGGGAACCAATGATATAGTCAGCACTCCTCCCCAAGGGTCTTAGGAAGTGGGAGTCCAGACACCCACAGTGCTCTCTGGGAAGGAAAGTCACTGTTTCTGAATTTGACATGCAGTGACCAGCCAGAAGATAAACTATATGTGGGCAAGGGTGCTGTCACTTCCAGGAATCTGGTAGCCTCTTCCTTCTCAGAGCTCCTTCACTTGGGTTTTGGATAGGTGTCCTCTTTTGGTTTATTTCAGCCACATTTTCACTGTGAGATAGAGCAGGNGAGGAGGAGGTCTTCAGGGTGGCTGTTTGCTACATCACCTTTTGTATCATTGTTACACAGGAAACTGGTGCTTTCAGAGCCTAAGGCTCAGTCTAGAAAGGAAGGTAAGAATGAGTGCGAGTGTCACGTGCCCATGGGGGGGAAGGAATTTATAACTGTTTTTTAAGTGTGTGTGTGTGTGTGTGTGTGTGTGTGTGTGTGTATTTGCACACCAGAGGAAACCTCCAATGTCATCCTCTTTTGATACACCTCTCATTGTCCTGGAGCTCACCAAGCAGGCTAGACTGGCTGGCCAGGAGGCCCAGGGATCTTTCTGCCTCCACTTTTCTAGTGCTGGGATTACTTGCCTGGATCTTTACATGGGTTCTGGGGGTTGATCTCAGGTCCTCATGCTTGTAAGATAAACACATTACTAAGGGAGCCATCTCCCAGTCCTGAGTTACTGCATCTCACATAAAGAGGTCATGGGGAGGTGATGAGGAGGAAGAGACACAGCAGTTAGGGTTGTGTGAAGATGGTCCCACCCCCAGCTCCGGGAGAGCAGCTGAGCTTTTGGGAACACAGGCACCCTAAATAGAGACAAAATTTCACACCTATGTGCTACAGAATTTCAGAAGTTCTAGAAAGGACTTGTCACAGCAAATAGTCTTCCTGGAATTATTTTTCAAAGCCTGTTGGATTGAACCCTGAGGCCTCTGATTTCTCAGCAGTTAAGTTCCTGCTACAGCCTCAAGAGATTCATGAGCCCCTGGATAGGAAGGCTGTGGGTCACTAAAGGCTGGGGCTTTGAGGATTCCCGCTGCCATAGAAAATTTAGTCACTGAAAAACTCTATAATACCATGCATATCATATGGATGCCCCNCCACCTTGGGAGGCTACAGGGCAAACACCAAGTCATGAACAAGTTTTGCTTTGATAGATTGGGAACTGAACACCTGATTTTATTTCTTACAAATATGGTCAGACATCCTCATCATCCTGGGCTTGAGAGTCACTGTAAACTGAGCTGTTGAAACAGATGATCTTTAAGTCCATTTGACTTTAGAAGTTTAAGCCATCATCACTTAGCCGGGCAGTGTTGGCACACGCCTTTAANCCNAGCANTTGGGAGGCAGAGGCAGGCAGATCTCTTTGAGTTCGAGGCCAGCCTGGTCTACAAAGAGAGTTCCAGGCCACCCAGTGTTACACAGAGAAACCCTGTCCCCCCCCAAAAAAAATAAGACGTCATCAGGTGCTGGACTTTGTGCTGGGTGAAGAATCTTCCTGAATTTCAGCTGTTTTGTTTTTTTGAGACAGGGTTTCTCTGGATAANAGCTCAGCCTGTCCTGGAACTCGCTTTGTAGACCAGGCTGGCCTCGAACTCACAAAGATCTGCCTGCCTCTGCCTCCAGAGTGCTAGGATTAAAGGTGTGCAACACCACCCCCTGGCTTGAATTCTAGCTTCTTAAATTGTGTTTCATAATCGTATGGGGTCATATAATTGAACNTGGGCATCACAGAAAATTTGGCAACGGTGAAAAAGTTTCTAAAGGNGCAACAAATTAAAATTAATTCAAAATCAAACACACAATCCACATCGTTTCTGAAGAAGTGCTTTTCTGAGGTGCTTGCTGTGTCCTGTCACATGACTTCACTGTAGCCCTAGNTCTGAACACACAACACACTATGCACTACATACACCATCACACCACAAGACAGTAATAAGTATTGCTGGGAACCTTTTGGCTCATATTCTAGACTATCGCGGTTTTAGTGTGCATACATGTTTTCTGTTCCTACATAAACGTAATGGCTTTGTAGGTAGAGTACCTTGGTGGATTGGGGCCAAGGAATGCCATAGAGATCACACCACACACCAGATCTCACCCAAGAGATTTATTGGGGTGGTGGAGAAAGGCTGCCTCAGAGTGGGGACAAGAAAGAGAGAGACAGACAGACAGAGACATAGACAGAGACAGAGAGAGACAGTCTGAGAGAGTTGGCTGTGATGGCAGGGACCTTTTAAAGGGGTATAGCACAGGCACATAGGGAGACTATGCTATTTGTGGTGACTGGAAAGGGTGATGATATGGATGTTGGTGCTGAATTGATAACAGTGGGCTATGGAGAGCACCTGGTTTCTAACATTCCTCCTTTCTGTTTATTATAAAAGGTGAGGAAATAGGCAGGAATGGCTAGTGAGGAAGGAATGGGGGTGCTGTGCTCTTTAGACTGCTTCCTGTTGTCTGGGGACATTGATGTCTTAGGAGACCCAAGAAAGCTGGGATGCTGGCCAAGTCCTNGAAGAGCAGTACTATCTGGGGCTAGGAAAGTACAGGCAGTGTCTGTGAGGCTGGACCACCTGGGGCTAGCTGCTTAGAAGCTGTCTGGGATGCAGATTTTGAGAGAACACCTTTAAATAAAGGAATAGCAAAAAGTCACATTAAAATCTGTTTTGTGAGTTTATCTCTTTTTAGAGTCTGGTGGCAAGGTAGACTGTGTCTAGACTAGTAGTAGTTCTAGGAAAGTGAGGCCTGACTTTTACATATGAAGAGAACTGAGAAGGCAGTTGAAGCCTTGGTTGCTGCTGTTAATCTGGCTAAGCTATTACTAACCTAGTCATCAACACCACCAGAGATCTGAGGAGGATAAATTTCACTGGAGTAAGCAGTAAGTACAGATCAAGCAGCTCCAGAATCTATTAAAAATGACAGAGACTTACCAGCTACCTGGACAATCACCCTAGGTTCCTCCGTGGTCATTAGAGGCAGAGGTCCCAGGACAGTGCCAGTCTCTGGCCACCAGGTACAGAAGATCTGACAGACTTTCCTGTGGAGGAGGAATTTGGGGGGACTGGACTACCTTGTCTAGGCAAAAGGGGGCA